>JABMCL010002145.1:210000-227500 GCA_018857735.1 Alviniconcha marisindica | reverse complement strand
TTATTTCGGTATCCGTTCCACCCCCGTGTTACCGCAGTAGCACGTAAAAGACCCCGGTCATTGTGTCAAAAGTGCAGTTGGCAGGTTACAGCTAAATACGCATGCACCTTACGTATGTGGCTTTGCATGAAGTGACATGGTGTATGGAGTACACAGAACGCGCCGCAGTTTCATGTGGTACCAGCCATGCCAGCGCTGTAAGTACACCACTTCGGTGGATATTCAAAATGCGCTACAGAAAGCTAGTAAACTCGTGTAGAATCACATGCGAGCGCAGTGAGTCTGCTCGATAGAGGAGAGTGGCGCTATATAAAAGCGATCAGCAACAACAACTTTTTTATGCCAACCCTGACGACTGCATGAGGCGGAAAGAGGAGGAAGGAGAGAAGAGGAAGAGGAGAAGGAAGTAAAAGAGAAAACAAAACCAGAATTAATATGACACACGGCAGACAGCGGCAGCAGTCGGTTAGAGAATTCAATTCTTGGCAGCGTTCGCGTTTCTACAGCCAACCCAAAATGAAAGTGAACAAGTTAAAGCAAAACGATGCAGACATATCAAACAACTGATGTACTTTTCGGCTGTATTTCACACACACACACACACACACACACACACACACACACACACACACACAACACACACACACACACACACACACACACACTACAGCCACCCCAAAATGAAAGTGAACAAGTTAAAGCAAAACGATGCAGACGTATCAAACAACTGATGTACTTTTCGGCTGTATTTCACGCACACACACAAGCCAAGTTGTTCTAACACAACAGAATTTTGTATTGACTTTTCTTTTCTTTTTTTAAATTATCCACAATCTGAACGTATGACATCTAGCGAGCGCTAATTAGCTCTCTCGTTTGTTGATTTTTTTCTTTCTTCTACCCACACCAATGGCTCTCTCTCTCTCTCTCTCTCTCTCTCTCTCTCTCTCTCTCTCTCTCTCTCTCCTACAGGCAAAGAGAATGGTCCAAACTACATCACCTATTTTTCCCGTGCATAAAACTGTCTACATACGTCAGTTTTCCACCACGTGGGCTAAATGCAAGTTATACTCTCTCTCTCTCTCTCTCTCTCTCTCTCTCTCTCTCTCTCTCTCTCTCTCTCTCTCACACACACACACACACACACATACACACACTAACACTACCATCAGCAACGCTCTATACTCACGGCACCTTTCTAGTCTGAACCAACAGTGATGTTTTTGTTTTGTTTTTTTCAACATATTATTTATTAACCATCAATATGTTGTTTTCACGCCAGTTTTAACTATAAAAGGTGTGTTGCATTCATGCCAATTTTAACCATCAACAGTTTTCAAACACATTAACCAACAGTGGTGTACGGTACTCACGTCGATTTTCAAACACATTAACCAACAGTGGTGTACGGTACTCACGTCATCTCTCCACACGTTAACCACCAGTGGTGTACGGTACTCACGTCGATTTTCAAACACATTAATCACCAGTGGTGTACGGTACTCACGTCGATTTTCAAACACATTAATCACCAGTGGTGTACGGTACTCACGTCGATTTTCAAACACATTAACCACCAGTGGTGTACGGTACTCACGTCGATTTTCAAACACATTAACCAACAGTACGGTACTCACGCCATCTTTCAACACATTAAGCAACAGTGGTGAGCGGTACTCACGCCATCTTTCAACACATTAAGCAACAGTGGTGAGCGGTACTCACGCCATCTCTCAGCGCCAAACGTCATGATGCTGGGCGGGGGGTGTGGGCACTGCGCCAGCATGGCCGACTTGACAACTCTCAGTCACAGCTCACCATTCCTCCATTCTCTCTCCCTCTCTCTCCGTGTCTCGCCCTTCTGCACGGAACTCAACTGGCTTTAATTTTTCCTTCCGATGCCAGGACCCGCTAGGCGTCCATCTCTCCTTCACCTGCAGCTCCGCGCATTCATCACAGGAGCCCTGTCATCTCTCCCCTTTTCTCTTCCTACTCCCTCCCTCTCTCTCTCTCCCTCCCTCCCTCCCTCTCTCTCTCGCTCTCTCTCTCTCATCAGCTACCCGTCCCGCGCTCGTAAAGTGGCAGCCGTGAAGTTATGAATGAAAGCTATCAAGTCAAACTGCTCCCTGGCCCCATAAATCTTCTCCTTCTCTGCCAACCAACCGGGAGGCCCTTCTCCTGATTAATTATTCATTATGCAAGCTCCGCCCCCTCCACTTTCACTGACAACCATTTGGTTAGCTGTGAAAGGTTTCGGCGGACAGCGGAGGGGGTAGGGAGTGGGGGTAGAACGCGGAGGCGGAGGGTGGGGTGGAGGAGGGGGGGGCGTTGCATACATCTACGCAGACTCTATGGTCTGCAGTTGCTGTAGTATCGGTGGCCTACACGGCAACGTCTCTCCGTCCTATGAATGAACCAGGCCGGGGGGGGGGGGGGGGGGGGGGGCCTTGGTGGTTGGGGGTAGAAACAGAAAGGCAGCTGGAGTGTGTAAAGAGATAGGTGGGTGTTGTTGAATACCCTGGGGTAGCATTATGTTGATGCTGGTCTAGGGTAGAACATCGTCTTTTGTTTGCATTGCCGGCCAAACCCCCAACAGAATCATTTATACACGGCAGTCGTGTTTATAGTGCACAAGTACCTCGCATGTCTACCACAGCAAATAACTAGCTATGAATGGCATTTGTGTTTATAGTGCACAAGTACCTAGCATGTCTACCACAGCGAATAACTAGCTAGGAATGTCATTCGTGTTTATAGTGCACGAATGTAATTCGTGTTTATAGTGCACACGTACTTAGCCTGTCTACCACAGCAAATAACTAATTATGAATGGCATTCGTGTTTATAGTGCACAGGTACCAAGCCTGTCTACCACAGCGAATAACTATGAACGTCATAGGTGTTTATAGTGCACAGGTACCTAGCCTGTCTATAGGTCCCTAATAGGCCATCTCGCCTACGTGGACGTAAAGCACCAAGAAAGTAAGCCTGTCTACCACAGCAAATAACTAATTATGAATGTCATTGGTGTTTATAGTGCACAAGTACCTAGCCAAACTCCAAGCACTGGTTTACGACATCCTTCCTTCAACCACTGCCGTATTTAGTTACGCCATAGGGTCCAAAAAAACTGTCAGCTAACGAGCAGTTTTTTGTTGGTGCTCAAACAGTAGTAAGTTTGTTACAAACAACTGAAATAAAACAAGGCGTGTCATTTATAGCCGCCAACAAAGTTTACACCAGCACAAATAAAACGACAATCGTTTGAATCGAGACAGAACTCTTTTTTTTTTACCCGGCGTGGATGCGTCTCATGTTTACGTGCGTGCTTTGGCGCTAGCTTGTTTCTACAGTCATATTAGTACCGGAACCTTTCGGAGGGCGCTGACCGCGTCGCTGGACAACTGCGCGGAGAGAAAGAGTGCCCCTTCAGTGACGTAACTAAATCTGGCAGAGTTTGGAGGATGGTGCTGGAAAGCGATGTTCGGAGTGTGGTACCTAGCATGTCTACCACAGCGAATAACTAGCTAGGAATGTCATTCGTGTTTATATAGCACAAGTACGTAGCATGTCTACTAGTACTACAGCGAATAACTAGCTAGGAATGTCATTCGTGTTCACAGTGTTGGAGTATCTAGCAGAGCTATTATAGTGCATTTAGCAAAGACCTTGTCACATATTTTGTGTAGACATTGTCACGTCACGTACTTTGTGTAGACCTTGTCACGTACTTTGTGTAGACCTTGTCACATATTTTGTATAGTCCTTGTCACGTCGCGTACTTTGGGCAGACCTGGTCAAATACTACGTGGAGACATTTTTACATACTTCATCACAGACCTTGTCACGTACTTTGTGTAGACCTTGTCACGGACCTTGTCACGTACTTTGTGTAGACCTTGTCGCGTACTTTGTGTAGACCTTGTCACGTACTTTGTGTAGACCTTGTCACGGACCTTGTCACGTACTTTGTGTAGACCTTGTCACGTACTTTGCGTAGACCTTGTCACGTACTTTGCGTAGACCTTGTCGCGTACTTTGTGTAGACCTTGTCACGTACTTTGTGTAGACCTTGTCACATACATCAGACCTAACTGCGCTGACGGGTTACATCAGGGAGAAGCACCAAGGCGTCATCAAACTCCACCCCCCCCCCCTCCACCCCCACCGTGAGTGTGTGTTTGAGAGGGGGGAGGGGGGGTGGGTGAGGGGGGTGCAGGGGCAAGTCATTTCAATGTGCTTGACAGTTTGTGCAGCCAGGAAACTCCGGGAACAATGAATCACGCCCGCCTTACGTCTTGCGTGGACGACACAAAACAGTGGCATTACATGGACTGCACGGAATTTATTGCCAATCTCTTTCTTCTTCTTCTTCTTTTTTTAAACCTTTTCAATAGCATAAATGTATACTTAATGACGTCCCTAAATAATACTGGTTGTTTTGGTTTGCCTGATCTAGTCTAAAGGAAACAATTTTAGTAACAAGAGGCCAGGTTTTTCGTTTTGTTGTTTTTCGCTAGAAATAACAACGTTCGTCCGCAAGTGAATTCGGGTGTCAGCTTCCAGCAACAGCCATAAAGGCCATGCATGGACTATTGTACAAACACACAATTTAAAGGCCATGCATGGACTATTGTACAAACACACAATTTAAAGGCCATGCATGGACTATTGTACAAACACACAATTTAAAGGCCTGCATGGATATTGTACAAACCAAAATTTTAAAAGGGCCATGCAGGACTATTGTACAAACACACAATTTTAAAAGGGCCCAGCATGGACTATTGTACAAACAACAATTTAAAGGCCATGCAGGACTATTGTACAAAACACAATTTAAAAGGGCCCATGCATGGACTATTGTACAAACACAAATTTTAAAAGGGCCCATGCATGGACTACTGTACAAACACACAATTTAAAGGCCCATGCAGGACTATTGTACAAACAATTTAAAGGCCATGCATGGACTATTGACAAACACAAATTTAAAGGCCATGCATGGACTATTGTACAAACACAATTTAAAGGCCATGCATGGACTATTGTACAAACACACAATTTAAAGGCCATGCATGGACTATTGTACAAACACACAACTTTAAAGGCCATGCATGGACTATTGTACAAACACACAACTTTAAAGGCCATGCATGGACTATTGTACAAACAACTTTAAAAAAAAGAAAAGAGTTTGCCCTCCAGAAATGACCGCTGCTATTACGATTATTAACTACAAACTACAAATTACAGTATAAAGCGTGTGTCTGTGTGGTGGTGGTGGTGGTGTTTACGCCTCCACAGGGGCGGGGCGGGAAGGGAGGGGGTGTTGGAGGGGGGAGGGGGTATGGCTGTCGACACGGCAAGAGTTAAGGGAGTCAGACGATGCTGTGGATGTTCAGACGAGGCGACGCGCACGCAGAGACTGACAGCGCACGCTGCTGGCTTGACTGACAAAACGGCCAAACGGTTCTGTGAAGCAGCAGGACTGATGAGCGAATGGGACCAGCCGTGCCGGTCTCCATGCAGACACGTGACATTTCCAGTGTCACTCACTGCTGTTAACTGCTTCACTGCTGGTCTGGCAAATACAATTCGGGGGGTGGGAGAGAAAGAGAGAGAGAGAGAGAGAGAAGAGAGGGGAGAGAGACAGACAGACAGACAGACAGACAGACAGACAGACAGACAGACAGAGACAGAGAGACAGAGAGAGACAGAGACAGAGACAGACAGACAGAGTGACAGAGAGAGAAAGATCAGTCGATTCAAAATTCAAACTTTCCGTTTTCACTTCATTATTCCGCATAGAGGACACTGCCGTCGACCACGTACTGGCCTCTACAGATCCCCACACACACACACACACACACACACACACACACACACACACAACACACACACAAAGGTTCAAAAATACGCCATTTATTTGGACAAAACACAACGGGCCAATTTTCGGGATAATGCCCTTTTTCAAGCTACAACACTTAAACAACAGTTAAACGGTAAAAAGAAGAAGAAGAGATGTAGAGTATTTATCTGCTTTTGGTTGACCCGTTTGTTACGTCGCTTTGTGTCTGGAAGAATGTTGGCATAATTGTCAAAGTTGTTAGGTTGTGCAAGACAGGGAGAATGTTGACGTAACTGTCTTCATAAAGTAGAAAGATGCCACACCAGACTTCCACAGAACACACTCTCTTGGATGCTAGCCTTACGTTCCCTTGTTGTTCGGAAATAAAATCACCAGCTTTTGATTAATACGAAAGGTGTTACTAGGATTCCTTATGTAAATGATCCTGTCAGGAATTGTTATGTAAATGATCCTGTCTACACGTAAGGCTAAAAACGGCGAGCAAAGGCACCTTCACACTTCCCTGCCTTCACCGCCACGAGGCCATCGCCCTGAAATTGGGTCAAGGCCGTCAAACAGGCATGGGGGGCCACAGTTCAATAGGCTAATGAACAGCTAGCGAAATCGATGAGCCAAACAAGTAATAGAAGCTCGTAATCTGAGCGAAACACAAGACATCGAATCACAAGCACAGTCTGATTCACTGTCCCAGAATTGGGGAAGTAATGAAGTTCAACTGATTCTGAACAATCAACCACTGGTAACAATATATTTTGATATAGTGGCGAGTCGGGAAAAAATCTTAATGAAAACACAGACAGGCAAAAGCGAGACTAACGAAATTTACATAACAGCAGCACTTAAAAGTAATAGACCTTGCGAATAAATACAATCAACCGACAGCGGTGTCAGAGGCCGACAGTTTGCAACAAGACGAAAAGCATAATTTCCCGCCCGCCGAGCCAACTGCACGTTTAGATGCACTGTCAGGCCTGTCACAGGCACCGATTACTTCTCTCCCTTGGACTGTCACGTGGACCGATTAGTTGTCTCCCTTGCACAGGAGGGCGGACGGCACGGACGGAGAGCGGAGCGGAGTGAGACAGCACGAGGACACAGGAGTACTAACTCGTCATTTTGTTGACCGACCTAATTAATTCGTGTTGGTGAATAACTAGCTGTTCAAACCAGATGTTAGTGCTTTGTGGCTGTTTTCGCCGCTGCTTTGGGTGTCGTCTGCTTTAGAGACTCCGACCTGCAATCGACTCGCACACCGTCTGCATTTGGCCGACATGACACGTGACTGAGTGTAGCCTGCTGTTACACTCCAGTTGTCTGACTTGGATATTGTCAGCCTTCGTAATAAAATTTAAAAAAGGCCCCCCCCCCCGACTAGTTTCAGGGTTACAATCATTGTAATAAGACCTCCCCCCCCCCCCCCCCCCCCCCCCCCCCCTTCCCTAACTGTAGCATTTCGCATTCTCCAGCTAACTGCCTCCTTCGCGTGCGAGCACAACTTTAATCCCAGCAATGGCGGAAATTTATCACAGCACGCCGGCACACACGCCTACCTTCAACCAGATAATAAGCAGCGTGTTTGGCACAACTCTTGTATTATGAACCGACACCCAGGCAACTCATTAGCTGCAAACGTCTGCCATGCAAAACCCAACCAGGTGCACCACGACAACGACTGTCATCAGACTGGCCGTTTATGGCGCGGTAAACACACACCACGAAAAACAAAGATTATGACAGTTTAGAGATGACTAAACCAGTGCCTGTAATTAGAAATCCCCAAAGTGTCTTCTGTTCAAGAACTCCACAAACAAAGGTTAACACAGTTTATGGTTCTGTGGAAACTAAGCAATAACAAGAACATTGACATCAAACTCAACAACGCTACTAAACCCCTGACCTTTTAGTTTGCAGCTACTAAACCCCTGCCTGCTGACCCTTTAGTCTTCAGCTACTAAACCCCTGACCCTCCAGTCTTTGATAATCCAATGCCCCTCCAGTCTTTACCATGTACCAAACCCTTGACCCTCTCTTTACCATGTACCAAACCCCTGACCCTCTCTTTACCATGTACCAAACCCCTGACCCTCTCTTTACCATGTACCAAACCCTTGACCCTCTCTTTACCATGTACCAAACCCGTGACCCTCTCTTTACCATGTACCAAACCCCTGACCCTCTCTTTACCATGTACCAAACCCCCGACCCTCTCTTTACCATGTACCACCCTTGACCCTCTCTTTACCATGTACCAAACCCCTGACCCTCTCTTTACCATGTACCAAACCCCTGACCCTCTCTTTACCAAACCCCTGACCCTCTCTTTACCATGTACCAAACCCTTGACCCTCTCTAAAGTACTGGATTCTCTTGAGAGTCTTGATAAGTTACTACCCCCTCCCCCAACACAAACCACACACACACACAAAGAGCGGATGGGAACACCTGTGTCTTCACTAGCCACCTCCCTGCATTCTGCACAGGGCCTCACCAAGACGGCGCTCAACACACAGCACGCCCCGCCCAGCAACTTGTCAATGACGCTTCTGCATAGTGGGTATATTCACCACCACCACCACACACACACACACACCACACACACAACACACACAACAAACACCACAGAGATAAAAATTCATTCATCGAAATGTATTTGGCTGAAGCTTGATGAGCTTACTAAATGACAACCTAAATCCTTGTTAAAGAGGGACACACGGTCTGTTTGTGGTGGGACAGCTACAAACACGTAACACACTTTCTGTCATTTAATGTGTACGTCCGTTCAGGATTCTTGCCCAAGTAATGATGTTGTACGGCGGCTCAGCACTTCTATTACTTAAAGGGTCCCACGCTAATAAAAGAAAACGGAGGGGGGTGGGCACAGAGAGAGAGAGAGAGGCCAGAGAGAGAGAGAGAGAGGGAGAGAGGACAGAGAAGAGAGACAGACAGAAGAAAGAGCAGAGAGAGAGAGAGACGAGACGAGATGAAGAGAGAGAGAAGAGACAGACAGAGACACAGAGAGCGAGAGAGACGAGAGAGGAGAAAAGAGAGAGTGAGTGGGTGAGAGACGAGACACGAGAGAGAGAGGAGACACAGAGAGAGGAAGACAGGAGAGACAAGAGAGAGAGAGAGAGAGAGACAGAGAGCGAGAGAAAGAGAAGAGCCACCACAGAGAGAGAGACACACACACGGAGAGAGACGAGAGAGACAGACAGACAGAGAGGAACAGAGAGACAGACAGACAGAGGACACAGAGGAGAGACACAGAGAGAGAGAGAGAGACGAGACAGACAAAGCGAGCGAGAGAGAGAGACCAGAGAGAGAGAGACAAAGCGAGAACACACACACACCGGAGAGAGAGAGGGACAGAGAGAGAGGACAGACGACGGACAGGGAAACAGGAGAGAGAACGACAGAGAGAGACAACAAAGAGAGAGAGACACAGAGAGAGAGAGAGACAGACAGACGAAGAGCGAGGCGAAGAGAGAGAGAGACAGAGAGAGGAGAGACAGACAGACAGAGAGGCAGACAGAACAGAGAGAGGACATGAGAGAGATTAAGAGGAGAGAAAGCAGACACCAGGAGAGAGAGAGAGCACAGAGAGGAGACACAACAGAGGCACGACGGACCGCCACTCACATGTCAGCGGAGAGAGGCAAGCTTATTTGTTGGGTGGGGGGGAGGTGGGGGGTGGGGGGGGTGGGGGGGGGGGGGGGGGGGGCCGGGGGGGGGGGGGGCACGGTCTTGTAGCGGATGTCGGGGCCGGCATTTCTCAACCATTGTCCAACCCCCTTTCTCCACTCCCTGACCTCTCGCTGACCGCGACCTTTCGAAGCATGCTGCTCTATCTCTCCCTCCCTCTCTATCTCTCTCTCTCCATCTCTATCTCCCTCCCTCCCTCTCCTCTCTCTCTCTCTCTCTCTCTCTCTTTCTCGCTCTCTCTTCATAAAACCTAGGACGGGTGAGGAGAGCTACGAGCGAAGAGGTATCACAAAACAGATTGTAAAAGCCGAGTGTTTATCTGTGTGGGTGCGTGGCATTGAAGCAAAACCACCCCCACCCAACTCCACCATCAGTCACGTTTTCTGAAAACCCAAAGTACTGCTGCTGCTGTATCTGGTCCCGTATTTACGTTAATGCTGAGTGCGTTTGATTGATTTTCGTTTACTGTAGTTCTGTTTGATCGTTCTTGTTTGGTCGTCTTGTTTTCAGAGCAGTTGTGTGTGGGTTGGGTGGTGTGAAGGGGGGGGGGGGGGGGGGGGTTCTTATACTTCTATACTTTCGGAGACTACCTTTAGTGTACAATTTTGCCCCGGCTTGGGTTTACGGGTGGAGTGTGGATGTGACAGCCGCCGATGAGTGTGAGTGTGTTGTGTAGGTGTGTTGGGGGGGGGGGGGGGGCGGGTGGCGTTGCACGAATTGAAGCGCCCCTCGCCTAATTAGCAAGCCCCTGGCAGCCCGAGTCGAGGGCCCTCAAGAGTTGCTTACACTTGTGTCAGACACAGAGCTAGCCATGTCGAGCCTGCGAGGGAGTGCCCCCCACCCCCTCCCCCCGCGGGAGTGCATCCCCCCCGCCCTCATGAATCCTTTCCCTTACCCCTCTCATTAGACACACCACCATCATTACAGCCTACAACCAAAACTCAGATTAGTATTGAGGTAAACAATCCAAAACAAACCAATTTACCACACCACCCCCAGCAGTGTCTCACCCCACCCCCACCCCTCTGCAAGCTGCGATGACAATTTATGATGGAAGGCCCGTAAAGACCCGCCCCTCCTGCGGTTACCTCCCCCCCCCCCCCTCCATCAGTCCCCTGCCACCAAAAACCCATTCAATCGGCCCCCACCCCCACATTCCCAGCCGGTAGACAGGTTACCAGAGTTCTGACTTGATGCTTGGTTTACACTGGCCCTCCCTTAGCCTCGCGCACCTCGTAGCCAGTCGGACAAAAAAGTCCATCGCACGGCTCTCGCTGCTGAATAAACGACTTACAGTGGGGTTTTTGTGTATGTGTGTGTGCGCTCGCGCGAGTATGTGTAAGTGTGTGTGTGTGTGTGTGGGTTTGTGTGTGGTGTGTGTGTCAGGTGTGTGGGTGGTGTGTGTGGGTGTGGGGTGTGTGTGTCAGGTGTGTGTGTGTGTGTGTGTGTGGTGTGTGTGTGTGTGTGTCAGTGTGTGTGTGTGTGATCAGTGTGTGTGGGTGTGTGTGTTGTGTGTGGTGTGTGTGTGTGTGTCAGTGTGGTGTGTGGTGGTTGTGGTGTGTGTGTGTGTGGTGTGGGTGTGTGCTGTGGTGTGGTGGTGTGTGTGTGTGTGTGTGTGTGGTGTCAGTGTGTGTGTGTTTGTGTGTGTGTGTGTGGTGTGTGTCAGTGTGTTGTGTGTGTGTGTGTGTCGTGTGTCAGTGTGGTGTGTGTGGGTGTGGGTGTGGGTGTGTGTGTGCGTGTGCGTGTGGGTGTCAGTGTGTGTGTCAGTGGGGGGTCAGTGTGTGTGTAAAGGGTGTGTGTGTTTGTGTGTTTTGGGTGTTTTTGGGTGTTTTGGGGTGTTGTGTTTACTAGCGCTGACTGGAAGGTGACTCAAGCACAGTTCTACCAGCGTGAGAGCAAAACGTCTCGAGAAAACAAAAAAACAAAAAACAAAACAAGTCAGCAATGTTTTATTTTATGTCTGTTCACAACGAGGTGATATCGGAACAAATCAGACAACGTCTCGATGCGGAGATGGAAACGGTGACAGAAACTTGGTACAGTCAAACAAAACTTCTGGATTCAGTGATGGAAACGACGACAGACACTTGATCTAGACAGACAGACACTTGATCTAGACAGACGAAAACGATTGAGAGTGACGGAAACAGACGTAGGTAACTTGGTGTTTTGTACGCCTAGTCAACCCAGACGGTTATGCCGATGGAAACAGAGGCACACACTTGATACAGACAGAGAGAAACTTTTGACAGAGGAAAGGAAAAAAAAAATCTGAGGAAAGGGGTTGGGAAAAACCGACACAGAAACTTGGGACTGTGAAATTTAAAAAAGAAAAATTTCCTTGATTAGGGACAAGGGGACGGGGAAATTTTCTGCTTTGGGAGAGGGGAAAAAAAAAGGGGGTTTTTTTTGGGGTGAAAAGAGAAGGGGGGGGGGGCGGGGGGGGGGGGGGGAAAGGGAGGGGGTGGGCGGGGGGCTTCTTCGCCTCAGCCTGAACCACTTTGGAGCCGGGTTTCTGGGGGTGTTTAAATTTTCCCCTTTTGTGCCCCCCCAGGACAAATCCTTTTCCCACTCTGTGGAAATGGGGTGGGGGTGTTTTGTCTGTTGTGGGGTGTGTGTGTGTGTTGTGTGTGGTGAATTGTTTGGGGGTTTTTGTTGTGTGCCCCGGGCCCCCCATCCCCTTTTCCCCCCCCTTCAAGGGGGAAGGAAGGGGGGTGGGGGGTAGGGGGGGGGGGTGGGTGGGGGGGGCGGGGGGGGGGGGGGTTTCCCTTTTGGGGGGCCAAGGTCCCTTGGGTTTTTTTTCATTCCCTCTTTTTTCTTTTGGGAAAAACTACATTCCCGCTTTAGGAGGGAAAAGCAAAACCTTGGGCCACCCCGGGTTTCCCCCTCCCACGGCCAATGCCTACCTCCCCCCCCCCCTTAAAACCACCCCCCCCCCCCCCACCCCCCCCCCCCCCTCCCCCCCCCCCTTTTTTTTCTAAAAACCCCGCCCCCGTCCCCTACCCTAAAGTCAGCATGCTATACCTAAGCTACTCCACACTGGAACTAGGCCGCCCTGTGATGAGAAATTTGGGGGTGAACCGGGAAATGCGATAGGAGGGGGCGAGGAGGAGGGGGCCGGGCGGGGGGGGGGGGGGGCGGGGCGGCGGGGGGGGTGGGGGGGGTGGTTGGGGGGGGGGGGGGGGGGGGGGGGTGGGGGTGGGGGGGGGAGGAGGGGGGGGGGGGGGGGGGGCGGGGGCGGGCGGAGGTGGGGCTAGTGCCGGCCGGTCGGTAGGGGCACATTGGAGGGGGACTTAGGTATGGAGCCTGCGGCGAGTGTGGACCGGTGAAGGGAGAGAGGTTGGGGTGGGTGGCCTCGGTATGTTGTGCAGTATGTAGCATGACTCAGCAGATCCAGCCACGGCTGAGATGCCCAGACGGCAAACCGGGCTGCTGCTACACGAAGCAACGGTCTGCACGGCAGGTAGAAGGGCACCTGTAGAGACGTTCGCAGTCATGCTCAGGCCCTGTTCCACCTCCGTCTACAGTCCACCCAAGACAGTACCTGACTGTTCCACCCTCTACAGCTCACCCAATTACAGTCCCTTGTCCTGTTCCACCCATACTACACAGTCTCCCTACCTGTTCCTCCATCTAACAGTCTCACCCACTACAGTCCCTACCGGATTTCCACCCACTAACAGTCCCTACACTGTTCCACCCTCTGACAGTACGCCCTATCCTGTTCCACCCACTACAGTCCCTTACCTGTTCAACCCTCTACCGAAGTCCCTACCTGTTTCCACCCTCTACAACGATCCCTACTCTGTAGCCACCCTTCTACAAGTCGCCTACTGTTCCACCCTATACATCCCCTGCCTGTTCCACCAGCTCTACACCCCCGAAAGGAGGGCCCAGGGCGGGGACTGGCCTCTGATCGTATCCCTCTGTCTGGAATCTCAGGGCTGTCATTTCGATCCCCTTTCCTATCTCCTCTCTTGTTATTTTTTCTGCCTAGTCCTCTTGCCCTCCTTTCTGTGTCTTGTCATTTTTCTGGCTAATGGCCATTCTCTCTGAATCAAATATTTTAGTGTAAGTGTTAGCCTTTTTGTTTGGCTCACTGTATTGGAGACAGCTAGGAGGTAGGAGCTGATAGTTGGTAGGTGGTCTATATTGCGATTGATGCCATATGGCACTTGGGTACTTGTAAGGTTATGCTTTATATTGTTTTGAATGTATATTGGTTGTCCATTCCTTTTTATATATTTTTCTTTAATCGGGTATCGATACTTTAATATTATCGACGATACCAGCAGTCCTATCTCTTATTGCTATTGTAACAGGGGGGGTTAATACTGAAGGGAAAACCTCCTTCGAATGATAATTTGTGTCGATGTTTTGTGGTATGTGATGTATATGTTTAGCCGAATGTGATGGTTTTGTGGAATCTGACTTGGACAGAGGGATGGGCATATATATGTGAGAAGAGTTTAGAAATGTGTATTTGCTTATGACCTGAGTTTGACTGTCCTGAGGTGACCCTGTGTGGTTGACAGGACATCAAAATCCAATTACTACTACTACCACCAGCTACATGCCCCTGTCTGTTCCATAAACCAACGCTACGCTTATCAATCCGCACAAGTTCCACACATCACACTGTATCAAACTTTTTACCAACCCGTGCAAGTTGCAACAACTCACACTACAGCTTAGTGCAAGACGTTAGTATAACAACCAGTACCAGTACCACACTACGAGTACCAACCCTGCAAGTTTCACAATGGACACTGTCAAATGAACCAGTTGGCAATGGTGCCATTTTGTGTACAAACGTCTTGACAATAGCAGTTCTAGAACGTGATGGCAAAAGATCAGGCAGCGTCAATAAAAGATGAAGAAGACCAGGTACATAAAGGCCGGCTTTACGAGCGGGTGAAAAGAAACAGCGCCGACTGGCGTGCGGAAGAAACCCGCGTCGTGCGTTGCTGACGGAAACACGCCCCCGCTCCCGCCAGTCACCACTGACCTACAAGCCTTAGCACGCAAAGAAGGAGGGGGTCACACACACACACACACACACACACACCAACACACACATACAGTCACACACACATAAACCGCGCGCTCGCGAACACACACATACAGTCACACACACATACATCCGCGCGCTCGCGAACACACATACAAGCACAAAAAAGACGTCTCCATTCCCGAGACCCGGTGTCAGCAGACTGTTGTGGACACCCGTGTGTCGGCCGCTGTCCTTGTTCAGCATGTGTCCTTCGCATGTTCCCGACGTAACGCTACAACCCAAATGGGTCACGGTGATCAGCTTCTTTCGCCTTTCCCTTTGTTTTCCGTCCTCCCCCTCCTTTACCCTTCCCCTCCTTCACCCTTCCCCTCCTTCACCCTCCCCCTCCTTTACCCTTCCCCTCCTTCACCCTTCGCCTCCTTTACCCTCCCCCTCCTTCACCCTTCGCCTCCTTTACCCCCCCTCCTTTACCTCCCCCCTTGCCTTTCCCCCCCTCCTTTCCTTCCCCCCTTTACCCTTTCCCCCCTTACCCTTTTTTCCCCCTTCCCCCCCCTTCACCCCCCCTCCCCCTCCTTTTCCCTCCCCCCCCTTACCCTTCCCCCCCCCTCCCCCTCCTTTACCCTCCCCCCCTTCACCCCCCCCCTCCTTCACCCTTCGCCTCCTTTATCCCTCCTTCACCCTCCTCCTTCACCCTTCGCCTCCTTTACCCTTCGCCTCCTCACCCTCCCAATCCTTCACCTTCCCCTCCTTCACCCTCCTCCTTCACCCTTCGCCTCCTTTACCCTTCGCCTCCTTCACCCTTTGCCTCCTTTACCCTCCCCCCCTCAATCCCTCCCTTCACCCCCCCCTCCTTCACCCTTCCCCTTCCCCCTTTTCCCTCCCAATCCTTCACCCTTCCCCTCCTTCCCTTTCCTTTCCCCTCCTCCCCCTTCACCCTTTCCCTCCTTTTTCCCTCCGCATTCCTTCTTCCCTCCCTCCTTCACCCTTCCCCTCCTTCACCCTCCCCTCCTTCACCCTTCCCTCCTCACCCTCCCCCTCCCTTCACCTTCGCCTCCTTTCCCTCCCCCTCCTTACCCTCCCCCTCTTCACCCTTCGCCTCCTTTACCCTCCCCCTCCTTCACCCTCCCCTCCTTCACCCTTCCCTCCTTTTCCCTTCACCCTTCGCCTCCTTCACCCTTCGCCTCCTTCACCCTCCCAATCCTTCACCTTCCCTCCTTACCTCCCTCCTTCACCCTTCGGCCTCCTTCCACCTCTTCCCCCTCCTTTCCCTTCCCCTTCCCCTCCTTTTCCCCTTCACCTCCCCCCCTTCACCCTTCGCCCCTTCCCTTTTCCCCCTTCCCCCCTTCACCCTCCCCTCCTCCCCTTCCATTCCCCCCCACCTTCCCCTTCCCCCCCAACCCCACCACTCCCTCCTTCACCCTCCCAATCCTTCACCCTCCTCTCGCCTCGTCGGCCCCAGTAAAACTTTAACAGGTAGTGAACGCTTCGGTGCCGTCAGCAACGGTTTCTGCCTTCACCTGTAAGACGGCTATTCTCCAATTGTCTCACAAACTGCTGCTAGACACAAGCCGCAAAAACCGAGTTGCGAAATCGCTTTGTTCTCGCCCAAAACAAATGACTAACAACTGGTTGGACCACTTCACATGAAATGCTGTACAACTACTACATCTCTGCTGCCCAGATGTGGAATTCTCTTCCTTTCGCTCTCCGTCACAGCCCTTCCCTCCCTGCCTTTAAAACTACCCTTAAAACGTACCTCTTCAGACAGTAGATTGACCAGTAATACCTTTTCTGCTGCACACATCTCTCTCCCTCTCTCTCTCTCACACACACACACACACACCACACTCACACACACACACACACACACACACACACCACACACACACACATCACACTCACACACACACACACACGCACACACACACGCACACGAAACACGCACACACGCGAGGCAATGGGAGTGCCAAAAGGTCGATGTTACAGTCTGCTACCAACTTGGGGCTGCAACGTTTGCCAACGTACAGCGTCAGCGGACAACAACAGGCACCGTCCTATCAACCACCACCACCACCTCGGAACGAACAGGCACCGTCCCGTCAACAACGACGACAACCTCGGAACGATCAGGCACCGTCCCGTCAACAACGACAACCTCGGAACGATCAGGCACCGTCCCGTCAACAACAACGACAACCTCGGAACGATCAGGCACCGTCCTAAGTTATTGCACATTCAAATCTCTTCAGCCTAGCCCGCCCTGGTCACAGATTTGACCTAAGAAAGGACAGGTTACATGTGGGTTCTTGGTGCAGATTTGACCTCAGAAAGGACAGGTTACATGTGGGTTCTTGGTGCAGATTTGACCTCAGAAAGGACAGGTTACATGTGGGTTCTTGGTGCAGATTTGACCTAAGAAAGGACAGGTTACATGTGGGTTCTTGGTGCAGATTTGACCTAAGAAAGGTTAGGTTACATGTGGGTTCTTGGTGCAGATTTGACCTAAGAAAGGAAAGGTTACATGTGGGTTCTTGGGGCAGATTTGACCTAAGAAGACCCAGTTTAAATCTTTACCCTTGTGTAATAAAGTCAGTCTTATCTTATCCCCCCCCCCCCCCCCCTCCACACACGACCAAGAGGTCCCGCAAGGCGAGACCAGCGGCGTCTGAGGGCCCAGCACGCAGCGCTAGTGTGTGGACACGGAGAGAGCAGCGACCCGGACTGCAGCGGTTGGTATCGTTGTGTGCTGTAAGCCTGTCACATGGCCGTTCTCATCGTTGTGCCCTTATCTGTCCTCACCTACCCTCTCTTCTTCCTTCTTCTCCTTGTCGTCCCACGTCGGCACAGCTTCAAACGACAGCGTGATTTGTTTCCTCCGCCCCCCCCCCCCCCCCCCCTTGTGGCCTACTGGCATT
>JABMCL010002145.1:182500-205000 GCA_018857735.1 Alviniconcha marisindica | reverse complement strand
ACAGACAAGATCCACAGACACGCAGTCAACTCATCCAGACTCTCTTCCGACAGACAGACAGACAAGCTCCACAGACACGCAGTCAACCCATCCACTCTCTTCCGACAGGTCCGAGACGGACAGCCAGACTGGCAGACAGACAGATGAAGAGACACTTAACCAACTCATCCAGACTCCCTTCCGACAGGTGCAAGACGGACAGTCAGACTGGCAAACAGACGCGACAGACAGACGAAGGGACAAGCAGCAGCGTACTCACCCAGACTCTCCTCTGACAGGTCGGAGATGGAGGGCACCTTCTGCAGACACGGGACCCGGCGGTCCTCATGGTCGTCTGGCGATGGCAGGAGGAAGTTGGCCGGGTTCGAGTCCTTTCCCAGATCGGAGTCAAAGGAATCACAGATGATCTGCACGACACAGCCACAAAGCAAACTGGTCAACATCGTCGTCGCTGTCGTCAGCTGGGTCGTTATCGTCATCAGCACCAGCTGATACCAGTTCATACCCACACCCGGCTGTTGCCCAATCGAGTCGGCACTCGGGTACTTTTGCACCCCGGTTACCTCCTCATCTTCTCCTTTCCCGCTGACATAACGGGAGAAGTTGAGGACGCAACAAATCGTCTGATGACAGCAACGTCAACCAAATTCACCTTAAGACGTCCTGTCATTGTGAACACACGTGACGTTTTTCACCTCGGGCAGTGACGGCGTTCCAAAGCTAAACCCACACAACACACATGGTGTTTTTCACCTCGGGCACTGACGGCGTTCCAAAGCTAAACCCACACAACACACAAGGTGTTTTTCACCTCGGGCACTGACGGCGTTCCAAAGATAAACCCACACAACACACATGGTGTTTTACAGCTCTGGCAGAAACGGCGTTTTAAAGCTAAACACGCATTAACGGCGTTTTAAAGCTAAACACGCAGTGACGGCGTTCCAAAGCTAAACCCGCACGATGAAACCCACTGACGCAAGCTGCGCTTTCAAAACATCGCTTTTTTATGTTAATTGTAATAGTTTTCGTGCTGCTGACGTCAGCGGCGAGTAAGGGTTTCCACAGCGTTTCCCGATTGTTGCCTGGCCGTCCCCAATAAGTCGTACGGTTTCTGTGGACGTTAAGCATCATGTTTACTTACTTCTTCCCTGTCGGCCACCGTCACGGTCGGTCGGAACACGGGGCTCCACTTCCCCTCTTACGAAACACAGGGCTCCCTAAACAGCCCCCCCCCCCCCCACACACACACCCCATGTGTATATAATATCATATTTAGGTTAATATGTATCATGTGAGCGCTCAGGGCCTTGATGAGCGCATGATAAATGTACATTACTATTATTATTATTATTATTATTATTATTATTATTATTATGTTCAACGTCACGAGAGATTCTCCAAAGTCAGGATCTGTAATTGTAAACAAGTCAAACGTCAATTCCAAGATGTGCTGTTTATTGACCGCTGGGCTCGGTTGCCTTCGCTATTGACGGAGTTGTAAGCCAGCTTTTGACTCGTGTTTGGTGACTCGCTTTTGGACCTGGTATGGAGTGACTGAATATGTGGTTCGTCCTGAGGTCACCCTGTGCAGTTCGTCCTGAGGTCACCCTGTACGGTTCGTCCTCAGGTCACCCTGTGCGGTTCGTCCTCAGGTCACCCTGTGCGGTTCGTCCTCAGGTCACCCCTGCGGTTCGTCCTCAGGTCACCCTGTGTGGTTCGTCCTCAGGTCACCCTGTGTGGTTCGTCCTCAGGTCACCCTGTGCGGTTCGTCCTCAGGTCACCCTGTGCGGTTCGTCCAGAGGTCAGCCCCGTCTTTCTCTGTCACATTAACCTACATATTCCTCTTGTTACAGTAACCAGCATCTTTCTCCTGACCATGTCACAGTAACCCATACTGGTTTCTTTCCTTGCTACATTAACCCACATTGTTTCTTTCCTTGCTACATTAACCCACATTGTTTCTTTCCTTGCCACATCAACTCACACTGTTTCTTTCCTTGCCACAGTAACCCACATTGTTTCTTTCCTTGCCACATTAACCCACATTGTTTCTTTCCTTGCCACATCAACTCACAGTTTCTTTCCTTGCCACATCAACTCACACTGTTACTTTCCTTGCCACATTAACCCACATTGTTTCTTTCCTTGCCACATTAACCCACATTGTTTCTTTCCTTGCCACATTAACCCACATTGTTTCTTTCCTTGCAACATTAACGCACCCTGTTTATTTTCCCGCCAAATCGTCCCACAACGAAGTTTGCCGATTCCAAATGCCTCGTATTTCTTTTCAATTAAACCTTCCTCCTTCTGGAAAATAACACTGTCCAGAGAGAAGTTGAAAACACACACACACACACACACACACACACACACACACACACACACACACACACACACACACACACACACGAGTGCGCGCGCGCAAGACTTGCTTCATCAAATATCACTGCCCATTAAACGACCCTGTTCAGTTTCAACCGACGACAAAAATCCGGATGCAAGAAATCCGCCTCCTAACACACCAGGCTGCCACCCTGGTCATACTGAGGTCGAAAAGACTTCCAATGTCCAATCGTGACGGCGGTGGGTCCAAAGACTTCCAATGTCCAATCGTGACGGCGGTGGGTCCAAAGACTTCCAATGTCCAATCGTGACGGCGGTGGGTCCAAAGACTTCCAATGTCCAATCGTGACGGCGGTGGGTCCCAAAGACTTCCACTGTCCAATCGTGACGGCGGTGGGTCCAAAGACTTCCAATGTCCAATCGTGACGGCGGTGGGTCCCAAAGACTTCCACTGTCCAATCGTGACGGCGGTGGGTCCCAAAGACTTCCACTGTCCAATCGTGACGGCGGTGGGTCCCAAAGACTTCCACTGTCCAATCGTGACGGCGGTGGGTCCCAAAGACTTCCAATGTCCAATCGTGACGGCGGTGGGTCCCAAAAACTTCCTATGTCCAATCGTGACGGCGGTGGGTCCCGAAGACTTCCAATGTCCAATCGTGACGGCGGTGGGTGAGGACTTCCAATGTCCAGTCGTGACGGCGGCTGGTCCCAAAGACTTCCAATGTCCAGTCTTGAACGCGGCATGTAAAAGTAGCGAAGAATAATCGTGCGTGTTGCCGGTGCCTGCGTGCTTCTCGTCGCTGACTAAATGCATCAGAGTCCGGCAAGTTTACGGCTGACGGAAACAAACAAAAAAACGCTTCTCATACAGCTGCTTCCTCGGGGTTCCTGAAGAGACCGGAAGTGGCCCCTTGATCGCGGTTGTGTTACATAGCCTCCCTAGTGCTCTCCCTTTTCACACTGTTTTACCTACATGGGTTGGCCGTGGCATTTCTCTGGATCAAAGAAAACACAACGATGGAGTTGTAGTGAACAAAAACAATATTCACAACCTAAACAATCAATATTGCAACGACAGCCAAGACAGTATTCACAACCAAACCATCAATACCACGACGACAGCCGAGACAGTATTCACAACCAAACCATCAATACCACGACGACAGCCGAGACAGTATTCACAACCAAACCATCAATACCATGACGACAGCCGAGACAGTATTCACAACCAAACCATCAATACCACGACGACAGCCGAGAGCAGTATTCACAACCAAACCATCAATACCACGACAACCAAGACAGTATTCACAAGCAAACCATTAATACCAACAGTGCCAACGGAGTGACAGTGCTGACAGTGCCAACGGAGTGACAGTGCCAACGTACAGAGTCAACGGAGTGACAGTGCCAACGGAGACAGACACAGACATGAGAGCCAGCGAGTCAGGCACGGGGGTCAGATGTTGAAGATGAGAGGGCCGATGAAAATATCACGTTGAAATCATAACGAAGTAGTAAGCAGTGTGTGTGTGTGTGTGTGTGTGTGTGTGTGTGTGTGTGTGTGTGTGTGTGTGTGTGTGTGTGTGTGTACCTCTATGCGTGTGTGTGTGTGTGTGTGTACCTCTATGCGTGCGTGTGTGTGTGTGCACCTCTATGCGCGCGTCTGTATACGTGCATGTGTGTGGAGAAACGTGGGGCCGGGGGGGGGGGGGGGGGGGGGGGGGAGAGATAGAGAGTGACGAAAAGTGTGAAGACATCTGAAAATGAAATATTGCAGAAGTGGAGCAACGCGTGGACCCTTGTCAATGTAACCCAATGTCTCACCTCCTGCAGCGATGGATGACCTTCAGACCTTGAAACGGTTGTTGTCCGACAAACAAGCCCAGAAAGAAAAAAGGGGCGGTTATTTTGATTGTCTGACCTCCCTCCTTGGTCCGCGGCCACCAGCCAAGGGCCCGGGAGCTGGCAAAGCTAGCAGACAGAGAGCAGCGGCAAACATTTGCACTCCGCCCCAGCAAACAGGCCCCAGCCGCCGAGGTCTTGTCCGGGACACGAAAAATGCTCACAGCTAGGCCACCGTGCGTCACAGACCGGCCGATCTACGGTCAGATCACAGTGCTAGCTTGGGAACGCTGCACGTCATACCACAATGCTAGCTTGGGAACACTTCGTGTCAATCACAGTACTAGACTGGGAACATTTCGTGTCAAATTACAGTGCTAGCTTCGGAACCTCCCCCCCCCCCCCCCCCCCCCCCCCCCCCGATCAAATTACAAGCAAAAGTCTGGTTCTCAATCTAAGTTCAAAATTCCACAACGTGACTATATTTGTGTGGATCAGTCCTTTGACCGTGTGGATCTGTCCCCTGAGAACGTGGATGTCAGGGTTCAAATCCCCTGAGTTCATGAAACAGTCCCTTGTGCGTGTGAAACAGTCCCTTCAGCGTGTATAACAGTCCCAACAGTCCCCTGAGCGTGTGAAACAGTCCCTTCAGCGTGTACAACAGTCCCAACAGTCCCCTGAGCGTGTGAAACTGTCCCCTAGGCGTGTGAAACTGTCCCCTAGTGAAACTGTCCCCTAGGCGTGTGGAACTGTCCCCTAGGCGTGTGGAACTGTCCCCTAGGCGTGTGGAACTGTCCCCTAGGCGTGTGGAACAGAAACACGGCAACTCTTCACACTGATCCCTGAGGGGTCAATGCTAGAACACCCCGTCCCCTTGGTTTAAACAACGTTTACTTACAGTCATGAAAATACCGGCAATCAAAATCATTGTATGAGCATTAGAAGTAAATGCCCCGTCCCTTGCCCCCCCCCCCCCCCCCCCCCTCCCCGGGGTGCTGCAGCACAGGAGGTCCCTGATGCCCTCATCTACGTTGTCTGTGACAGAGGACCACACCCACCGCGCGACTCTCACCGCACTGCTGTCTCCGTTCTGAGAAACTGCAGACCCGATATCGGTTGTAGTCTCCACTGCCTACCAGCAGCACCAGTTCCAGATCACCATGCCTGTCTGTCGGCGCAGAGGACACAGCTGATAATACCGTACAGCAGTCTATAAATAACGCGTCAGCTTGTGCGTCATGTTTCTTATCAAACTAGTGAAGTACTGTCCGATGTTTTCGGAACGCTGCATGCATCGCTATATTAAAATACACTTTTCATCTATTTGTAGGTTGTGTAACTGTGACGTCTCTGCATTCTAAACGACTGCGTCTTTCTGTTTATAGCTGTTCCAGTTGCGATATAGTGTATGCAAGTTGCCCCACATATCAAGCCGTGCAGTTCAAAGGAAACCGGCCCGCCAACCCAACGTGCTAAAAGTAAAACATCAAATTGTCTCCCTCTGCTCAGCATCACCGTCCCACCCTTTGTGTTGGCTTGCTTGTCGCATTTCCAGCACATCAAATTCATGGTCTGTTCTTTTTGTGGTATACAGAGAGAGAGAGAGAGAGAGAGAGAGAGA
The DNA here is from genome assembly GCA_018857735.1 of Alviniconcha marisindica. NCBI lineage: Eukaryota > Metazoa > Mollusca > Gastropoda > Provannidae > Alviniconcha > Alviniconcha marisindica. The sequence goes on along the minus strand of JABMCL010002145.1, from coordinate 199,185 downwards.
GAGAGAGAGAGAGAGAGAGAGAGAGAGAGAGAACTTCGTCTCATACAGAAACGAACAGTAATACAAAGCCTAATATAATACATAGTACATGTACAATCCAAAGAAAACTCCATCTGACTTTCTGTGCGTACATACAACCAGTGTCTGTCAGTTCTGTGTTCTGTGTCACAAGACACTGGCAGTACATGTCAATGTACACTTGTTGTACATGTAGGCATGCATTGCTCAGTGCCTTGAGAAGAGAGAGAGAAGAAAGGTGCATTATTGATTTTTACACAATGCCATCACCATTTTACACCCCACCTTCCAACCATTTGTGCCTGGCACACATTCCCACCCACTGCCTATGTTGCATGTCATGTTCTGTGTTTAGTGAGCACCAGTGTGTAGTGATGACCAGCGTGTAGTGAAGACCAGTGTGGAGTGATGACGTGCAACGTGGTGACCAGTGACATCATGTGTGTAGTGATGACCAGTGTGACGTTCTGTGTTTAATGATAACCAGTGTGACGTTCTGTGTGTAATGATGACCTGTGTGTAATGATGACCAGTGTGTTCTGTGTGTAGTGATGACCAATGTGTAGTGATGACCAGTGTGTTCTGTGTGTAGCGATGACCAGTGTGATATTCTGTGTGTAGTGATGACCAATGTGACGTTCTGTGTGTACTCATTTCACTCTGATGGTATTCATGTTAAAACTGACTTACACTTCTCTTCCCTTTCATAGTGTATGCTACAAACCACAACCTCAGTTCATTCTGACAATGACAGCGTACGATACAATGACAGAGTTCTCATTTCTTACATACAGATTATGCTACAACCAACTTTGACTCAGTTCACTTTGACCATGTACTATAACAATGACTTAAAAGCCATTCATTTACATTCATCAGCTACAATGGTTTTTAAAAGCCATTCATTTATATCCATCATCTACAATGACATTTAAAAGTCAGTCCATTATGTTCATCATCATCATCATCATCATCATCTACAATGACATTTGATTTCATCAGCCAGTACAAACAAGCAAAGTAAAGTTCTACAATTCACTTCATGTGCAGGCTACTTGTTTGTGGTGCTCTGTAGTATCACTACCAATACCACCCATTTTTTTATGATTATGGTTGTTAATATATACACTACATGTACGGTTGAATGAATAAATAATACAGGTTAGATGTTTCTTCAACTTAGAATTTTCTATGCTGCTGGAACATGTAGTACTGAACCAAGACAGGTTAATTCATTTTTTTTTCTTATGAAAATTTACAAAAATAACAGGGAATGTGGGGCGGAGTGGGGTGCAGGGTTCACCTGCTAAATCGGAGTGACTCTCAAAGTTTGCGTTAGGTATTGATTTTGCTGTGAGCGGCAGACAGGCAGAGCGTGTCCTATCTGGCGGCATCAAAGCTAGAACTCCTGGAAAACAATGGGGTTACCACCACAGTAGGGTAATGGTGTTACCACCACTGTAGGGTAATGGTGTTACCACCACTGTAGGGTAATGGGGTTACCACCACAGTAGGGTAATGGTGTTACCGACACAGCCAGGTAATGGTGTTACCACCACAGCCAGGTAATGGTGTTACCTTCACAGCCAGGTAATGGTGTTACCACCACAGCCAGGTAATGGTGTTACCTTCACAGCCAGGTAATGGTGTTACCACCACAGCCAGGTAATGGTGTTACCACCACAGCCAGGTAATGGTGTTACCTCACAGCCAGGTAATGGTGTTACCACCACAGCCAGGTAATGGTGTTACCACCACAGCCAGGTAATGGTGTTACCACACAGCCAGGTAATGGTGTTACCACCACAGCCAGGTAATGGTGTTACCTTCACAGCCAGGTAATGGTGTTACCACCACAGCCGGTAATGGTGTTACCACCACAGCCAGGTAATGGTGTTACCACCACAGCTATGGGTAACAAGGGTGTTACCACCACAGCCAGGTAATGGTGTTACCACCACAGCCAGGTAATGGTGTTACCACCACAGCCAGGTAATGTTTACCATCACAGCCAGGTAATGGTGTTACCATCACAGCCAGGTAATGGTGTTACCATCACAGCCAGGTAATGGTGTTACCACCACAGCCAGGTAATGTTTACCACCACAGCCAGGTAATGGTGTTACCACCACAGCCAGGTAATGGTGTTACCATCACAGCCAGGTAATGGTGTTACCACCACAGCCAGGTAATGATGTTACCATCACAGCCAGGTGATGTTGTTACCACCACAGCCAGGTAATGATGTTACCATCACAGCCAGGTGATGGTGTTACCACCACAGCCAGGTAATGGTGTTACCATCACAGCCAGGTAATGGTGTTACCACCACAGCCAGGTAATGGTGTTACCATCACAGCCAGGTAATGGTGTCACCACCACAGCCAGGTAATGGTGTTACCATCACAGCCAGGTAATGGTGTTACCATCACAGCCAGGTAATGGTGTTACCATCACAGCCAGGTAATGGTGTTACCATCACAGCCAGGTAATGGTGTTACCACCACAGCCAGGTAATGGTGTTACCACCACAGCCAGGTAATGTTACCATCACAGCCGGGTAATGATGTTACCACCACAGCCAGGTAATGATGTTACCATCACAGCCAGGTAATGGTGTTACCATCACAGCCAGGTAATGGTGTTACCATCACAGCCAGGTAATGGTGTTACCACCACAGCCAGGCGAGAGCACCGAGGTGCAGTGGAGCCTGTAAGCTCTGTCTGCACTCAAGTTTTTTTAATACCCTCTGAAATCACTTCAATGTCAACACTTATTAGGTGTCCACTGAAATCACCTAAGTATAAACTGAAATACTGTGACTGTCCTTGGACCTTAAAACAACAGCAACAACAGTTCCTCAGGATGTCTATCAAACAAACAAACAAAGGGGGGGGGGGGGTGCAAAGAGACTGCTTAGAAAAACAGCTGAAACAATCCAGAAATGGTGTTTTTCATTTGAACATATTTTCACCATCAGGAAACCTTAACAAATAAATTAATGTGCTTTGTGCATGAGTGTGATGTCCTTAATTATCTAGTAATGCGTATACATAAGTGTACGTGCACAACACATAATGTGATGTTTCATGTGTTGCCGTGTTTTTACCCGCAACCATGTGGACTTGCCCACAAGGTCAGTTAAGTACAGTACAGCAGTGACCACGCCTCTGACTGTGTTACTGGCACTGAAACTGCAGACCACTCTAGCTCTTGCTACAGATGTGCTGCATGTGTTGTTCTCTACCACAGTACTGGTTGAGTGGGCATAAAAGACCAAGTTACTTACTTACTCCACCACCCTCACTCACTCATAAGCCACTGCCTACCCGCCATACTTCTCTTGCCAATAACACTGCTCTCCAACGATATCATAACAACAGCAATAATAATGCACCGCACTGCTTCAGTGCAATGTCCACAACATGACTTAGCTCAAAGCGTTTTACACAAAAAAGTATGTACATATTTACTCTGTATAGCCTATAGGACATCAGTAATCATATTAACACCCCCGTCTCTTCCCCAAAGCACCCCCCCGCCCCAACACACACACATGTATATGCGCGCACATCCACTCAATAGTCAAACTGTGCAGAAAAGGTGCTTTATAAAGCAAGAGAGAAGAGTTTTTTGTTTTGTTTTGAAAGATGTGTTTTTAGATTGTTTTGGAAAAGGGAGACAGACTGAAGACACAAGGAAGAGAGTTCCGCATTTTAGACCCTTGAACTTAAAAGTGGAAAGATCAGTTTCCAGCAGGCTAAGGCTAAGGTTAGTCTGAGGGACTTTCGCCAGTTTTTCTCTGCTGGACCAAAGAGTTTGAGAGGGTTGGTAGGTGTGAAGTAGTTCTGAAAGGTATGCAGAAAGAGAATTTTCACAGCAACTGGTAATGCACTGCATTTGCTCTTGCTCCAAACTAGTCGTAGTACTTACTGCAACAAGTGCCCTGATGCCTCTCTTGTTGATATTGCTCTGTATCACAATCAGACTCCAGTAGCCAGTGTTGTACTTCTACATCATAACTGCCCTATCCTATAGGCCTCTCTTGTTTGTGCTGCAGTAACCAGTTTTGTACCAAGAAATGTACATATTATATATATATATATATTAACACTTCATTGTCCCTTGTGGGAAGTTTCAATCACCTTACCTTGGCAAAGGCGCTACAACCACAAGAGCAGCGCTACCCATTCCTACCAGTGAGTGCAGTATTTCCGTGTGTCCAGACAATGGTGTGGCTGCCACTGTTTGGGATTTTTAATGTGCGCAGATGTTGATGTATGCAATTGCACACAGGGGCTGTACGGACACTGTACGACTACAGAGTCTGCACTGAAAGTTGACTCTGGGAGAAAAATCCCTGGCCACACCATGGACTTGAACCTGCATCAATAATGCGCCTGGCTTTTCAGTTTGATAATCCACCCACTGAGCTGTCCCCATTCTTCACTTCTTGCTGTTTGTACTGCAGTAACTAGTTACTTGTATAATATTAATATTAATACTGCCCTATATTCCTCTCTTGCTGTTTGTACTGCAGTAACCAGTTACTTGTATAATATCAGTACTGCCCTATATTCCTCTCCTGCTGTTTGTACTGCAGTAACCAGTTACTTGTATAATATTAATATCAGTACTGCCCTATATTCCTCTCCTGCTGTTTGTACTGCAGTAACCAGTTACTTGTAAAGTTGTACAATATCAGTACTGCCCTATATTCCTCTCTTGCTGTTTGTACTGCAGTAACCAGTTTTGTACTAGTGAGTAGTTAACATGTGCCCTACATTCCTTCCGTGCTGTTAGTACTGCAAAAGTGCAAAAACCAGTATATCAATAAGTGCCCTATATTCCTCTCTCACTGCTTGTATTGCAGTACCAGTATCATATTAACACAATAACACTAACAGTAATAAGTGCCTTGTACTCAGTCCTTGCTGTTTGTATTGCAGTAACCAGTATCATACTAATACAGTAATGCTAACAGTAATAAATGCCTTGTACTCAGTCCTTTCTGTTTGGATTGCAGTAACAACAGTAACTGTCCTACAAACCTTTCTTAATAGTACTAGTTGTATTACTAATAGTACCATTCCTATATAAATACTGCAGTAAGAAGTAAACAAATACTGTACAATAACTACCCTTTTTTATTCCTATAGTATAACTATATTAGTAAGTATGATGATGATGATGATTGCTTTTATATAGCGCTATTCTCCGCTCTCAAGCAGACTCACTGCGCTCGCATGTGATTCTACATGAGTGACTAGCTTTTTTATTGCGCGTTTTTGAATATCCACCAAAGTGGTGTACTTACAGCGCTGGCATGGCTGGTGCCACATGAAACTGCTGCCATCTCGGTGCAAGTTCTGTGTATACCATACAACCCTGCACCATGTCACTTCACGCAAAGCCACATACGTAAGGTGTATGCATGTTTAGCTGTAACCTGCCACTTGCACATTTGGCAGCATGACCAGGATCTTTTATGTGCTACTGCGGTAACACAGGGGTGGAACGGATACCGAAATAGTACTAATAGTACTAATATATAGCTCAGTGGTTAGATCGCTGGGCTCATGATTGAAAGGTTGCAGGTTCAAATCCCTGCAGGAGCGGTGGGAGAATTTTCTTCTCCAGGGTCAACTTTCTGTGCTGACTTTTATTTCAGTATCCGTTCCACCCCCGTGTGACCGCAGTAGGATGTAAAAGATCCCAGCCATTCTGCCAAAAGCACAGGTGGCATGTTACAGCTAAACACACATATGCCTTACATATGTGGCTTTGCATGAACTTGATGAAGTGACATGGTGCATGATCTACACAGAATTTGCACCGAGACAGCAACAGTTTCATGTGGCACCAGCCATGTCATTGCCAGCACTGTAAGTACACCACTTTGATGGATATTCAAAAACACGCTTTAAAAAGCTAGTCACTCATGTAGAATCACATGCGAGCGCAGTGAGTCAGCTCGAGAGTGGAGAACAGCGCTATACAAAAGCGATCATCATCAAAAAGTACTGCACCAACAACTGCCCTATTTCCACCTCCTCGGTATTTGTTCTTTCACTGGCCACGGGTTGAACGGATCCTAACTCCTCAATGCTTGTTTTTAGACATTTGGTAGTTTATGTAAATAGTATTGTCAACTTTTGTGGCCTATTAGTATTACTGAATCTAAAAATAATCACCATAAACAGCGGGTTCTTGTTAACGTGCGACACAGAAAGTGTTGCAATACGACAGCCATGTTCAACAAGAAGTTTTACATCCGTGTGTATCGCAAGAGCTCCCTTACCCCCCACTCCCGAAAAAAGACACCACCACGCTTGGTCCAGACTGCGCGCGGTCGCGTACACTACAAACCATCAATGAAACTCAGCACGCCGGTCATGTCAAACCGAGAGAAAATGTAAACCCCACTTTCACTCGGCAAAGGAACAACATTCAAGCATAGTATGTTTCAAAGAGTCTGTATACAACATTTGTATTCATTTTACGCCATCACATTTTAGAAAGAGGACCGTGCGATACTGTTTCTGCACAATGCCCAGATCGCCACCGCGAAGCTTCCATTCATAAAGTGTGTCAGTGAAGGTTATGAATGAAAGCAAGGTAGAGCGAAAACGAGGCCATCGACTTACCTTGGGCAAACGCATCGAAGCCACCCGGAATGCTTTCTTCGCTTTCGGTTCCCCGAAGAATTCCACACTCTCCATGGTGAAGTCGGGTTGATAAAAATCAAGGTCCATACTCCTGCAATAGATGGCAGGCGCTGTCACTTTGTCTACTTCGTGCGGTGCTCATCCACCCCTGCTGCGCTCACCCATTCACAACTCATTCAGCCATGATGAACTAAAAAGTATTCATACGCCACTGCTGAGTGTGTCAAACACTAAGCATTACTGATCAATAATTAACTCGATTGCAAAGATCATGCAAAATATCCGAGCACAATACAATAACAAAAGAAATTCTTACCAATGCAAGTTAAGGAAAATATCTTGTTTCTTCTGTGCAGATAACTTTGAGCAGACGACGCGAAGCTCCCCCCCCTACTAGCACGGTCTCCAAGCCTGAAAGTGGGTCAAGAAACGATGCACTTATCGCTGGAAAATTGGACTAAATCAAAAGTCAGGAGAGATCCCAGGGAGTCACAAGGCACAACAAGTGGAAGCTGTTCAACACCAGCAAGCAGAGGCCATGTCGGACAGCGGAGGACAGATCCAAAGACTGCGACCACAAGTTTTCAACTCCGGTGTCACAGAGCTCACTCTCTCATCTTCTTCTCTCTTCGCTTTACTTTAGAGCAGAAGCGGGCGTTTCGTGACCCAGCGTCGCTCGCGAACCTGTTGGAGTGTGAATCGCGAGGAGTTGGAAAAAAATAAACCGCTAGCTGATTGGCTGACACAGTCGAAGATAGGGTCACGGGGCGGAGTCGACCTTTCTTTTGACAAACAGGGCTTTTGAAAAGAATTGCGGTTTGCGATGACCTCGACGTCGTTTGTATTTTTTTAACTGGACTGATTTAGTGTGGTGTCGTCTTGCATTACGAACACTGCAAACGAACGAGAGGTCGACGCTGAAGCAGCATGCGTCAACAAATTCGGGAAAACGACCCACAGCCTTGAAAATGGTGGAGTCACTTCAACAGTTAATGTTAGATACAACAAAAACTGAGCTGGGGGGGGGGGGGGGGGGGGGGGGGGGGGGTTCCTACACAGCAGTGTCGCAGACAAGATAAGGTCGGTTGGGCGGGGAGGTGGTCAGGTGACGTCATATGTTGTGGTTTGAGTGAGATAGGGAATATGAAGAGAAATAAGGACACGCGATTTGATCTGCGCCCGAAGCCTGCAGACTATGATCGCGTGCTGCCGACGGCCGTCCGGTGTGGACATGGCGGAACAGCGGCACAGACAACAGCCACCACCATCACACACCTGGTTTACTTACCGCCTCTTCTCTCACATCAGGCGCTCTCACCGCCAGTCTGTTTACCCTTCTTGCTACCCTTTAGTGGTTACCCTTTCACCCCAAGTTTAGTGGTTACCCTTACTGCTACTCTACAACGATTACCCTTACTGCTACCCTTTAATGCCGGTTACCCTTACTGCTACCTTTTAGTGGTTACCCTTACTACTCTGCAGTGGTTACCCTGACTGCTACCCTTTAGTGGTTACCCTTATTGCTACTTTTAGTGGTTACCCTTACTGCTACTCTAGGTTACCCTTACTGCTACTTTAGCGGTTACCCTTACTGCTACCTTTTAGTGGTTACCCTTATGCGGCTACTCTATGTGGTTACCCTTATTGCTACTTTTTTGGTGGTTACCCTTACTGCTACTCTTTAGTGGTTACCCTTACTGCTACTCTGAGTTACCCACTGCTACGCTTTAGTCGGGTTACCTTTGCGGCAACTCTATCGTGAGTACCTTTAAAGCTGCTTTTTTGGTGGTTACCCTTTCGGTTGCTCTTTAGTTGTTACCCTTACTGCTGTTTTTTGTGGTCACCCGTTTTACTGCTGCTCTGTAGCGATTACCCTTGGTGCTGCCTTTTTGGTGGTTACCCGTACTGTTCGTGTTACTCTTTACCCTTACTGCTAGTGCTACTCTTACCCTTACTGCTAGTGCTACTCCTTACCCTTACTGCTAGTGCTACTTCTTACCCTTACTGCTAGTGTAACTCTTTACCCTTACTGCTAGTGCTACTGTTTACCCTTACTGCTAGTGCTACTCTTACCCTTACTGCTAGTGCTACTCTTACCCTTACTGCTAGTGCTACTTTTTACCCTTACTGCTAGTGCTACTCTTTACCCTTACTGCTAGTGCTACTCTTACCCTTACTGCTAGTGCTACTCTTACCCTTACTGCTAGTGCTACTTTTTACCCTTACTGCTAGTGCTACTCTTTACCCTTACTGTAGCTCAACCATCTTACCCTTACTGCTGTGCTATGGTTACCCGTTACTGCTGTGTAGTTTACCTTTACTGCTAGTGCTACTTTTACCCTTACTGTTTTACCTTTTAGTACACCCTTACTGTTGCTTTTAAAGTAAAAAGTGGTTCACCTTTACTGCTAGCTTTTTTAGTACTTACCTTTACTGCTGCTGTTTGGTGGTCACCTTTACTGCTACTGTTTAGTACTTACCTTTACTGCTGCTGTTTGTAGTTGTGTCACCTTTACTGCTGCTGTTTGGTGGTCACCTTTACTGCTCTGTTTGTACTTACCTTTACTGCTGCTGTTTAGTACTTACCTTTACTGCTGCTGTTTAGTACTTACCTTTACGCTTTTGCTTCTTACTGTTGTTTAGTACTTACCTTTACTGCTGCTGTTTAGTACTTACCTTTACTGCTGCTGTTTAGTACTTACCTTTACTGCTACTGTTTAGTACTTACCTTTACTGCTGCTGTTTAGTACTTACCTTTACTGCTACTGTTTAGTACTTACCTTTACTGCTGCTGTTTAGTACTTACCTTTACTGCTACTGTTTAGTACTTACCTTTACTGCTGCTGTTTAGTGGTCACCTTTACTGCTGCTGTTTAGTACTTACCTTTACTGCTGTTGTTTAGTACTTACCTTTACTGCTGCTGTTTAGTATTTACCTTTACTGCTGCTGTTTGGTGGTCACCTTTACTGCTGCTGTTTAGTACTTACCTTTACTGCTGCTGTTTAGTGGTCACCTTTACTGCTGCTGTTTAGTACTTACCTTTACTGCTGCTGTTTGGTGTCACCTTTACTGCTGCTGTTTGGTGGTCACCTTTACTGCTGCTGTTTGGTGGTCACCTTTACTGTTGTTGTTGTTGTTGTTGAGAATATTGATCATTTATTAATTGTTGTATCTGAGTGGATGAGCGGAGAGGTGTGTGCGCATGTTTGTTTGAAATGTATGTTAATGTTGTTGTTTTTTGTCATAAGATATTTGTACAGCGCAGTGAGTTCAACTCTGGTTAGAGAACAGCGCTTTATAAGAATTATCAATTTATTATTATTATTATTAATATTATTATTATTATTATTGTCATGATTACTATCTTTACTGTTGCCCTTTCGTGGTGACCTTTACTGTTGCTGTTTAGTAATCTTTTGTGGTTACCCTAAGGCCTACTGCTGCCCTTTGGTAGTCACCCTTACTGCTGCCCTTTGGTAGTCACCCTTACTGCTGCTCTTTGGCAGTCACCCGTACTGCTGCTCTTTGGTAGTCACCCTTACTGCTGCCCTTTGGTAGTCACTCTTACTGCTGCTCTTTGGCAGTCACCCGTACTGCTGCTCTTTGGCAGTCACCCGTACTGCTGCTCTTTGGTAGTCACCCTTACTGCTGCCCTTTGGTAGTCACTCTTACTTGTTGCTCTTTGGTAGTCACCCTTACTGATGCCCTTTGGTAGTCTCCGTTACTGCTGCTCGTTGGTAGTCACCCTTACTGCTGCTCGTTGGTAGTCACTCTTACTGCTGCTCTTTGGCAGTCACCCGTACTGCTGCTCTTTGGTAGTCACCCTTACTGCTGCTCTTTGGTAGTCACCCTTACTGCTGCCCTTTGGTAGTCACCCTTACTGCTGCTCGTTGGTAGTCACCCTTACTGCTGCTCGTTGGTAGTCACCCTTGCTGCTGCTCGTTGGCAGTCACCCTTGCTGCTCTTTGGTAGTCACCCTTACTGCTGCTCTTTGGCAGTCACCCTTACTGCTGCCCTTTGGTAGTCACTCTTACTGCTGCCCTCTGGTAGTCACCCTTACTGCTGCTCTTTGGTAGTCTCCGTTACTGCTGCTCGTTGGTAGTCACCCTTACAGCTGCTCTTTGGTAGTCACCCTTACTGCTGCTCGTTGGTAGTCACCCTTGCTGCTAATCTTTGGTAATCACCCTTACTGCTGCTCTTTGGAAGTCACCCTTACTGCTGCCCTTTGGTAGTCACCCTTACTGCTGCCCTTTGGTAGTCACCCTTACTGCTGCTCTTTGGTAGTCACCCTTACTGCTGCTCTTCTGGTACTCCGTCATCCTGACGTGACCTCTGATAGCAGTTGATGCGACGTCACTTGTTATTACCGTCACTGCTACACCAGTGGTTATAACCGTTACAGCTACACCCCAGTGGTTACCGTTACTGCTCACCCCTAGTAGTTACCGTTACTACTACACCCCAGTGGTATACCGTTACAGCTACACCCTCAGTGGTTACCGTTACTGCTACACCTCAGTGGTTACCGTTACGGCTCACCTCGTGGTTACCTTACTGCTCCCCCAGTGGTTATAACCGTCACTGCTACACCCCAGTGGTTATAACCGTCACTGCTACACCCCAGTGGTTATAATCGTTACTGCTACACCCCAGTGGTTACCGTTATTGCTACACATCAATGGTTACCATTATTGTTACTCCCCAGTGGTTACCGTTACTGCTACACCCCAGTGGTTATAAACGTCACTGCTACACCCCAGTGGTTACCGTTACTGCTACACATAAATGGTTACCGTTACTGCTACACCCCTGTGGTTACCGTTACTGCTACACCCCAGTGGTTATAACCGTCACTGCTACACCCCAGTGGGTACCGTTACTGCTACACCCCAGTGGTCACCGTTACTGCTACACCCCAGTGGTTACCATTACCGCTACACTTCAGTGATTGCCATTACTGCTACACGTCAATGGTTACCGTTACTGCTATACCTCAGTGTTACTGCTACACGTCAATGGTTACCGTTACTGCTATCACCTCAGTGTTACTGCTACACCCAATGGTTACCGTTACTGCTATACCTCAGTGTTACTGCTACACGCCAGTGGTTACCGTTACTGTTTACCTCAGTGTTACTGCTACACCCCATGGTTACCGTTACTGCTACCCAGTGTTACTGCTACACGTCAATGGTTACCGTTACTGCATGGTACCTCAGTGTTACTGCTACACGTCAATGGTTACCGTTACTGCTACACCTCAGTGGTTACCGTACTACTGTCCCAGTGGTTACCGTTACTGCTACACCTCAGTGGTTACCGTTACTGTACACCTCAATGGTTACCGTTACTGCTGTACCTCAGTGGTACCGTTACTGCTACACCCTCAGTGGTTACCGTTACTGCTACCTCAGTGTTACTGCTACACGTCAATGGTTACCGTTACTGCTACACCTCAGTCGTACTGCTACCCAGTGGTTACCGTTACTGCTACACTCAGTGTTACCGTTACTGCTACACCTCAGTGGTTACCGTTACTGCTTACCTCAGTCGTTACTGCTACACCTCAGTGGTTTACCGTTACTGCTACACCTCAGTGGTTACCGTTACTGCTACCTCAGTGGTTACCGTTACTGCTACACCCCAGTGGTTACCGTTACTGCTACACTCAGTGGTTATAACCGTTACTGCTACACCCAGTGGTTACCGTTACTGCTACACCCCAGTGGTTACCGTTACTGCTACACCTCAGTGGTTACCGTTACTGCTACACCTCAGTGGTTATAACCGTTACTGCTACACCCCAGTGGTTACCGTTACTGCTACACCTCAGTGGTTATAACCGTTACTGCTACACCCCAGTGGTTACCGTTACTGCTACACCTCAGTGGTTATAACCGTTACTTGCTACACCCAGTGGTTACCGTTACTGCTACACCTCAGTGGTTACCGTTACTGCTACACCCAGTGGTTACCGTTACTGCTACACCCAGTGGTTACCGTTACTGCTACACCTCAGTGGTTATAACCGTTACTGCTACACCCCAGTGGTTACCGTTACTGCTACACCTCAGTGGTTACCGTTACTGCTACACCCCAGTGGTTACCGTTACTGCTACACCCAGTGGTTACCGTTACTGCTACACCTCAGTGGTTATAACCGTTACTGCTACACCCCAGTGGTTATAACCGTTACTGCTACACCTCAGTGGTTATAACCGTTACTGCTACACCCCAGTGGTTACCTTACTGCTACACCCCAGTGGTTATAACCGTTACTGCTACACCTCAGTGGTTATAACCGTTACTGCTACACCCCAGTGGTTATAACCGTTACTGCTACACCTCAGTATCTGTATCCTTCAGAGCTGTCGTCTACACCCCAGTCTCTTAATCCTAACAGCAAACTGACCGCAGTCAGTCTGTCTTCCTTACTGACGGCGAAAGACTGACTCGTGTGCTGACCCATGATGAACTGACCGCAGTCTCTGTCTTCCTTACTGACGGCGAAAGACTGACTCGTGTGCTGACCCATGATGAACTGACCGCAGTCTCTGTCTTCCTTACTGACGGCGAAAGACTGACTCGTGTGCTGCCCTTGGGGGTCATCTGTCTTCCTTACTGACGGCGAAAGACTGACTCGTGTGCTGACCCATGTAAACTGCCGCTCTCTGTCTTTTCAGGCGTAACACACCCACCATCACCCTCCATTTCCACCCACCCACACTCGCTCCATTCACACCCACACCCTCCACCACCCACCCACACCCCTCCATTTCCACACCCCACCCCTCCATTTCCACCACCCACACCCCTCCATTTCCACCTACCCACACCCCATTCATTTCCACCTACTCACACACCCATTTATTTCCACCCACCCACACCCCTTCATTTTCACCCACCCACACCCCTTCATTTCCATAAATCGTCTTGTCTTTCCCCTCGACCCTTTTATTTTTATGAATCCACCCACCCACCATCACCACCACCCCTACTTCTATAAACCCGCTTTGTCTCCCCCCCCCCCCCCCCACACACACACACACACACATACACTCACATAATTTTGTTCAACGCGCTCCTTTTTATTCCCATAAACCACCTTCTACAACATCTCCCCCCCCCCCCCCCCCCCCCCCCCACGCCGTCTGTATCGCTAGACACCGTCCAGAGACGTCTGCACCACCTACGACAGCCCCCCCCCCTCCCCCGTCCCACTTGCACCCCCCAGCACCCTCCCCTCCCGCCTTAGTAATCATGGTGCTTCACGTCCACCCAGTGACAGTACACCGGGTCCCCCCCAGTGACAGTACCCCGGTCCCCCCCCCCAGTGACAGTACACCGGCCCCCAGTGACAGTACACGGGCCCCCCCCCCAGTGACAGTACACCGGGTCCCCCCCCCCAGTGACAGTACACCGGGTCCCCGTCCCCCCCCCCAGTGACAGTACACCGGGTCCCCGTCCCCCCCCCCCAGTGACAGTACACCGGGTCCCCCCCTTACTTACGGACCCGTACACCTTCACAGACGTTGACTCGGCCACCGCTCACTGACCGTGCTGCTGGCCAGTCGTGCTGCCCTCTGTGACGTCATTATTCCACTGGACGGTGGCCAGCCTGCGTGACGCGTTGGCGGGGTCACGGGGGCGTCTCGGGGTCATGCACGGGTCAGTGGCGCATCGGCCTTCCTTGTGAATGGTCAGAGGTGACAGGAAGACACACGGTGCGGAGTTCGCCTTTCTGCCTGCAGCCCCACGTGCTGTGTGCGGTGTGACAAGAGTGGACGGGTTCAAGTGATAGGGGGTGACAAGAGTGGACGGGTTCAAGTGATAGGGGGTGACAAGAGTGGACGGGTTCAAGTGATAGGGGGTTAGCCATGGACAGTGTAATAATTAGTAAGTCAGCAAACATGGTGCTTAACGTCCACAGAAACCATAAGGCTTATTAGTGACGGGGAGAAAGGGGGGAAGGGGGTATGGAGGTGGGGGGAGAGGGAGATTATATACCTATCGCTACACTCTCACCACCAGAATGATTCCTGTATTAAGATGGGCAGCGATGAGAGCCATTTAACGTTTCAGTAGGAAGTGATGGACAAAGTCACAGACAGTGTCCACAAACCACAACCTTTTTGAAGAGAAAGGAGAGCCGAAGCGGTATCGAACCGAGGTCCTTCCGCTTACCAGCCTAACGCCTTACCGCTAGGCCAAACGTCAGTATAATAATATCTTCCGGCCAGTATATATAGGTCCATGGTGGTGTGTAGCGACAACATAGTTCAGGAGCTGTGTGAGAATCGAGGTGGCCGTCCTGGGCTGTCCGTCCTAACGAGCCTTCTGGTTTCCGTGGACGTAAAGAATTATTGAACCGTGCTTCGGCATTGGTCACAACTTGTCCCTAATGTGTCAACTGACATCTGAGGACATTAAGCATCACTTCATCATCGTGTAGCGACGTGAGCCGGTTTGGTCTAGCGGTAATTGTTAGGCTGGTAAGCAGAAGGACCTCGATTCGAATCTGCTTCGGCTCTCCTTTCTCTTCAAAAGTTGAGGTCTGTGGACATTGTCTTGTGACTTTGTCCCTCACAATTATGAAACATTAAATGGCTCTCATCTCTGCCCACCGTAATGCAGAAGTCATTCTAGTGGTGACAGTGTAACGATAGGTATATAATCTCCCTCTCCCCCCACCTCCATACCCCCTTCCCCCCGGCTTCTCCCTGACCCTAATAAGCCTTGTGGTTTCTCTGGACGTTAAGCACTTTGTTTACGTGTAGCGATAGGTATATATTATTATTCCCTCTCCCCTCACCTCCACACCAGAGCTCAGGAGCTGTGTGAAAGTCGAGGTGGCCGTCCTGGGCTTTCCGTCCTAATGAGCCTGACGGTTTCTGTGGACGTAAAGCAACACTGAACATGCTTCGGCTTTGGTCACAGTTTGTCCCTAATATGTCAACCGACATCCGAGGACATGAAGCTCTACATCACCATCATCATCATCACCTCCATACGCCCTTCCCACCTTCCCCCCCCCCCCACCCCCCTCCCTAATAAGCCTTATGGTTTCTGTGGACGTTAAACCATGCTTCTTACTATAGCCATGCACCAAGCCACTGTAGTCAGTACCTGGCCTCGGTACTGCTCAGCCACAGAGCTTTATGACAAGCTCAGCCACAGAGCTTTATGACAAGCTCAGCCATAGAGCTTTATGACAAGCTCAGCCATAGAGCTTTATGACAAGCTCAGCCATAGAGCTTTATGACAAGCTCAATCACAGAGCTTTATGCTAAGCTCAGCCACAGAGCTTTATGCTAAGCTCAGTCACAGAGCTTTATGCTAAGCTCAGCCACAGAGCTTTATGCTAAGCTCAGCCACAGAGCTTTATGACAAGCTCAGCCACAGAGCTTTATGACAAGCTCAGCCACAGAGCTTTATGACAAGCTCAGCCACAGAGCTTTATGCTAAGCTCAGCCACAGAGCTTTATGCCAAGCTCAGCCACAGAGCTTTATGCTAAGCTCAGCCACAGAGCTTTATGCCAAGCTCAGCCACAGAGCTTTATGACAAGCTCAACCACAGAGCTTTATGCTAAGCTCAGCCACAGAGCTTTATGACAAGCTCAGCCACAGAGCTTTATGACAAGCTCAGCCACAGAGCTTTATGACAAGCTCAGCCATAGAGCTTTATGACAAGCTCACACACAGAGCTTTATGACAAGCTCAGCCACAGAGCTTTATGACAAGCTCAGCCACAGAGCTTTATGACAAGCTCAGCCACAGAGCTTTATGACAAGCTCAGCCATAGAGCTTTATGACAAGCTCAGCCATAGAGCTTTATGACAAGCTCAGCCATAGAGCTTTATGACAAGCTCAGCCATAGAGCTTTATGATAAGCTCAACCGTAGAGCTTTATGACAAGCTCAGCCAGTAAAAATTGAAATCTGCCTTCAGTCTTTGAACCCCTCCATCTAGGGTCGGGGAGTTCAGAGTTCAGGGGGTC
>JABMCL010002145.1:172500-177500 GCA_018857735.1 Alviniconcha marisindica | reverse complement strand
CCGACTCACACACACACACACACACACACACACGCACACACGCACACACACACACACACACACACGTCCGCACGTACGCACGCACGCACGCACGCATACGCGTGCGCGCACACACACACACACACACACACACACACACTCACACACACACACACACACACACACACACACACAATCGGCTGCCCTCCGCTCAATAGTGAAACCAGTATTGCGGTGACACTAATAAAATGACACTGACTGACATCAACACAAGTTGCCAAACTGAGAGATCGACAAACAGCGGCGTGTTTCAGTCAGTGCCTCTGGAAAGGACCGAGCAGTCCGGCACATCGACTATCGCACACCAATCAGCCAACCAACCACTCAAGCCAACTACCAACCCACCAACCGCCGGGTCTGGAAATCAACTATCGCACGCCAACCAACCAACCAACCGCTCAGTCTAACTGCGAACCCTTCAGCCAGTCCGGCACATCGACTATCGCACACTAACTTCAGCCAACCAACCAACCAACCGCCGCTCAATCCAACTGCCAACCCACCAGCCAGACAACCCACCACTAGAAAAATAACCTCCATTCGAAGACTGAGAAAAAAGAAGGCGCACATCAAGTTAGTGACTTGCACGTGACCTTGACAAAGGTCGTCACGCACGCGCAGTCGTTGACTGCTGAAGAGGCGAGCAGGGGCGGGAAGGGAAGGCACAACGGGACAGTGACGAGCAGCACGTGCATGGTGCTATCGCACAGCGTGGGAACTGCTCCTCTCTTTACTGCAGTTCTGCCATCCGCAACACGCTGTTGCCTTCCAGTCATGGGGGTGGGCACCGCTGACGGCACAGAAACCAATCGACATGAAGAAGGCGAATTAAAAAATAAATATTAAAACAAAGAAGAAAAAAAGAAAGAAAAGAAGAAAGAAAAAAAGAAAGAAAAAAAAAGAAAAAAGGAGGAGGAGGAACAAGAAGATGAAAAATACATGCGACTCGAGGCTCCTCCCCAAATTTTGCTGCATGTGATTTTCCACTTGTCCGGATTAGCCAGGGATTATTACAGCTGTAGAGGGGTTGTTCGGCGTACAGCAGGCTGCCCCGGCACCTGACCTTTGGCGCACAGCAGGCTGCCCCGGCACCTGACCTTTGGCGCACAGCAGGATTCCCCGGCACGTGACCTTTGGCGCACAGCAGGCTGCCCCAGCACGTGACTTTTGGCGCACAGCAGGCTGCCCCGGCACGTGACTTTTGGCGCACAGCAGTCTGCCCCGGCACGTGACTTTTGGCGCACAGCAGGCTGCCCCGGCACGTGACTTTTGGCGCACAGCAGGCTGCCCCGGCACGTGACTTTTGGCGCACAGCAGGCTGCCCCAGCACGTGACTTTTGGCGCACAGCAGGCTGCCCCGGCACGTGACTTTTGGCGCACAGCAGGCTGCCCCGGCACGAGCTTTGCGCCCAACAGCCGTGCAGCACGGGAAGGCGCCCATCCACCGCCAGGCACTGCCGCTGGACACAACACGACGTGGGATCATGTCTGTGGTACCAGTGATCCCATAGACATGATCCCACATGGTCCCACAGACTTGATCCCATAGACATGAACCCACAGACACGATCCCACAGACATGAACCCACACACATGTGTGAGGGATCATGTCTGTGGGTTTATGTGTGTGTGTGTGATCATGTCTGTGGGTTCATGTCAGTGTGATCATGTCTGTGGGTTCATGTCTGTGGGTTCATGTCAGTGGGATCATGTCTGTGGGTTCATGTCAGTGGGATCATGTCTGTGGGATCGTGTCTGTGGGATCATGTGGGATCATGTCTGTGGGATCGTGTCTGTGGGATCGTGTCTGTGGGATCATGTGGGATCGTGTCTGTGGGATCATGTCTGTGGGATCGTGTCTGTGGGATCGTGTCTGTGGGACCATGTGGGATCATGTGGGATCGTGTCTGTGGGATCGTGTCTGTGGGATCGTGTCTGTGGGACCATGTGGGATCATGTCTGTGGGATCGTGTGGGACCATGTCTGTGGGATCATATGGGACCATGTCTGTGGGATCATGTCTGTCTGCTTCCCGTCGTCAGCGGTGGACTCAGTGAAGTAAGCAATGCTGGTTATGGCTGTGTGACCGAAGCTGAGCTGACAAAGAATGAAGGGAAAGGGAATAAGCCGGCCAGTGGATTTGAACCTCCCGCCATCCGCATAGACTAGCAGAGTCACCACAGAAAGACGAGAAGAAATGCACTAGTTTCTAAACAGGCGAGCAGGGTAATTAAAAAAATAAATGAAACGTTAGCTGGACTGTGCAGTAAAATAGAGCTGCTGCAGTGGATGCGGTTACGTTAGGCTGCTAAAGAGATGTCGGCGAATTGCCTCACGAAGTCTCGCACAGGGGTGTGGTGACTGTGGTCGGGTGTCGGCCACGATGACTTAATGGAGAAGTCGGTCCCGCTTCAGAGTAGGTCTTATCTCCACTGTTGACTGGTCCCCCTGGGGCTGGGGGGCAGACAGCAATAACAACAAATAATAATACCATGCCATCAGAGATTGTACGAAAATCTCTCTCTCTCTCTCTCTCTCTCTCTCTCTCTCTCTCTCTCTCTCTCTCTCTCTCTCTCTCTCCGATCCTGTAAAATAAAGTTTTCGAGTCCTCTCTCTTTCTCTGTTGATATCGTTCTGAGGTGACCCTGTACGGTTGACGGGACGTTTAAATCTAAGAAATAAACAGCTTTCTCTGGCTCACTCTCTCAGAGAGAGAGACTGATAGAGACAGAGACAGCGCTTACACAATGAGTCCAGTGAGTGGGATACCGGGAAAACGTTACGAAACACGAGTTGTATAACTGAGTTTTTTCGTAGCCAGCGAACCTACTACAAAACTTACACAACGAGTGTTTCGTATTTCGCGGTAACCCGCGAAGAAAACCTGTCAACAGGGTAAGCTATTATACATGCAGTAAATCGTACTGGTGTGGATACCGGCCAAAACACACGCAATAGAACAGCGAAAGCATCTTTAAAAAGTAGTCTTGTGACAAAGTCTATGCTAATATTCATTATCTATTCAATTTGACAGTACCATTGAAATCGTCACTTTCCGAAGCAGACGACTCAAGCCGAGCGATTATACACCTATCGCTAGACTGTCACCACCAGAATGATTCCTGCATTAAGATGAGCAGCGATGAGAGCCATTTTAATGTTTCAGTAGGAAGTGATGGACAAAGTCACAAGACCGTGTCCACAAACCGCAACCTTTTTGAAGAGAAAGGAGAGCCGAAGCGTTGTGGAACCGAGGTCCTTCCGCTTACCAGCCTAACGCCTACCGCCAGAGGGTAACGTGCATATCGCCCTCTCTTTCGTTCTCAAGCCGCTCGCGCTCTCTGCTTCCCTCCCCAATCTCGCCGTGTGATCTGCCAGCGTCGGAGGTTAGTCGGGGCGGTTTACACGTGGGCAGGGTGCGTGTTTAGCTGGGTGCTGTGCCTACCCAGCGCTGACAGTGCTAGCGGCGCGCACCGCTTGTGGCCCTGCTTGCTTGTGGAGGTAAACACGGAGCTGCTCTCCTCGCTGAGCCGCCAGGCTGCTGACCACCTGCGTGCTGTCCTTATTATTAACACAACTGGCCGCTGTCCTGTCCGCGCAAGCGTGGGAATGCGGTGCTGTCACTGCCATGAATTTATTTGCAGTGGCGGCAGCCGTGTCAAGTGTCGACAAATATCAGCAATAGCCGAGTACGTTCTAACCTCTTCAAACGTCAGTCATCAGTAAACAACCAGTAAACATCAGACATAACGGTACCCTTCAACCCCTTCCAACATCAGTCATCAGTAAACAACCAGTAAACATCAGACATAACGGTACCCTTCAACCCCTTGCGACATCAGTCATCAGTCAACAACCAGCAACTAGCAAACGTTAGCCAGCATTCTCAACCATCAGGAATCAGCTGCCAATCATAAACCGTCAGACATCAACCATCAATAGTCAACCATCAACCATTAGTCGTAAACCAACAACCGTCAGCCATCAGCCAGCAGACATCAATCGTCAACCATCAACCATTAGTCGTAAACCAACAACCGTCAGCCATCAGCCAGCAGACATCAATCGTCAACCATCAACCAGTAGCCATCAACCATTAGTCGTAAACCATCAACCGTCAGCCATCAGCTAGCAGACATCAGTCGTCAACCATCAACCAGTAGCCATCAACCATCAGTCTTCAACCATCAACCGTCAGTCGTCAGCCATCAGTCAACAGCCGATGCACCACTCTCCCGCCGTCAGTCCTTCAGATAGTTTCAGGTCCACGCCAGCAGACCTTTACCACATTAGATGATGGTGCAGTCATCTTCGCTCCGAGTAAATGAACTGATTTGGCGCACGAGCGGGATCTCCTCTGGAAGCGCTTTGCAGCGAGCTGACGTCTGGTAGTGTGGTGCATGCAGCGAGATGACGTCTCTTAGTGTGGTGCATGCAGCGAGCTGACGTCTGGTAGTGTGGTGCATGCAGCGAGCTGACGTCTGGTAGTGTGGTGCATGCAGCGAGCTGACGTCTGGTAGTGTGGTGCATGCAGCGAGATGACGTCTCTTAGTGTGGTGCATGCAGCGAGCTGACGTCTGGTAGTGTGGTGCATGCAGCGAGCTGACGTCTGGTAGTGTGGTGCATGCAGCGAGCTGACGTCTGGTAGTGTGGTGCATGCAGCGAGATGACGTCTGGTAGTGTGGTGCATGCAGCGAGCTGACGTCTGGTAGTGTGGTGCATGCAGCGAGCTGACGTCTGGTAGTGTGGTGCATGCAGCGAGCTGACGTCTGGTAGTGTGGTGCATGCAGCGAGATGACGTCTCTTAGTGTGGTGCATGCAGCGAGCTGACGTCTGGTAGTGTGGTGCATGCAGCGAACTGACGTCTCTTTGTGTGGTGCATGCAGCGAGCTGACATCTCTTAGTGTGGTGCATGCAGCGAACTGACGTCTCTTAGTGTGGTGCGTGCAGCGAACTGACGT
>JABMCL010002145.1:162500-167500 GCA_018857735.1 Alviniconcha marisindica | reverse complement strand
TCTGTTTTCATTCTGTGTAGACTACCTTTCTGTTTTCATTCTCTGTTGGCTACCTTTCTGTTTTCATTCTGTGTAGACTACCTTTCTGTTTTCATTCTGCTGTAGGCTACCTTTCTGTTTTCATTCTGTGTAGACTACCTTTCTGTTTTCATTCTGTGTAGGCTACCTTTCTGTTTTCATTCTCTGTTGGCTACCTCTCTGTTTTCATTCTGTGTAGACTACCGTTTTGTTTTCATACTGTGTATACTTCCTTTCTGTTTTCATACTGTGTAGATTACCTTTCTGTTTTCATTCTGTGTAGACTACCTTTCTGTTGAAATTCTCTGTACTGACTATCTCTCTGTTTTCATTCTGTGTAGGTTAACTGTTTTCCCTTCTCTGTAACTCTATTTTCATTCTGTGTAGGTTAACTGTTTTCCCTTCTCTGTAACTCTCTGTTTTCATTCTGTGTAGGCTAACTGTTTTCCCTTTTCTGTAACTCTCTGTTTTCATTCTGTGTAGGCTAACTGTTTTCCCTTCTCTGTAACTCTCTGTTTTCATTCTGTGTAGGTTAACTGTTTTCCCTTCTCTGTAACTCTCTGTTTTCATTCTGTGTAGGCTAACTGTTTTCCCTTCTCTGTAACTCTCTGTTTTCATTCTGTGTAGGCTAACTGCTTTCTGTACCAGCATCTGAACTTTTCCCCTTCTGTAACTCCTTTATTTTCTTGTGGCTGTTTTTCCTCTCGTATCTCGGTGTCAGTCTCTGTTTAGGCTAATTTTCACCTTTCTGTTTCCATTCTTTAGACTCCTGTTTCCATTCTCTGTAACTCCTGTTTTCATTCTCTGTAGCTCTGTTTCATTCTCTGTAGGCTCTCTGTTTTCATTCTCTGTAGGCTGCCTTTGTCCCTTCTATGTGCTCCTGTTTTCATTCTTGTAGCTACCTCTTTCCATTCTCTGTAGCTCTCTGTTTCATTCTCTGTAGGCTCCTTTTTCATTCTCTGTAGGCTCTCTGTTTCATTCTCTTAGGCTCCTGTTTTCATTCCTCTGTAGGCTCTCTGTTTTTATTCTCTGTAGGCTCCTGTTTTATTCTCTGTAGGCTCTCTGTTTTCATTCTTGTAGGCTCCTTTGTTTTCATTCTCTGTAGGCTCCTTTTCATTCTCTGTGGGTTCCTGTTTTCATTCTCTGTAGGCTCTCTGTTTTATTCTCTGTAGGCTACCTCTGTTTTCATTCTTGTAACTCCTGTTTTCATTCTTGTAGCTGCCTCTGTTTTATTCTCTGTAGGCTACCTCTGTTTTCATTCTTGTAGACTGCCTGTTTTCATTCTCTGTGGCTGCCTCTGTTTTATTCTCTGTAGGCTACCTCTGTTTTCATTCTTGTAGACTCCTGTTTTCATTTCTGTAGGCTGCCTCTGTTTTATTCTCTGTAGGCTACCTCTGTTTTCATTCTCTGTAACTCCTGTTTTCATTCTCTGTAGGCTGCCTTTGTTTTCATTCTCTGTAGCTGCCTCTTTCCATTCTTGTGGGTGCCTGTTTTCATTCTCTGAGCTGCCTCTGTTTTCATTCTCTGAGGTTCTGTTTTCATTTCTGTAGTTCTGTTTTCATTCTCTGTAGGTTACTGTTTTCATTCTCTGTAGCTCTCTGTTTCATTCTCTGTAGGCTGCCTTTTTCCATTCTCTGTAGCTCTCTGTTTTCATTCTTGTAGGCTACCTTTTTCATTCTCTGTAACTCCTGTTTTCATTCTCTGTAGGCTGCTCTGTTTTCATTCTCTGTAGCTCTCTGTTTTCATTCTCTGTAGGTTACTGTTTTCATTCTCTGTAACTCTGTTTTCATTCTCTGTAGGCAACGTCTCTTGAACCGTTCATTCGAGGCGAGATGTTTTACATCACGAAACCCTTTTCTTTTTAGAATTTTTCTTCTTGTACTCTCTTTTTCATTTCTGTAGCTATTTCTCTTTTATATTCTCTGTTGGCTACCTTTGTTTTCATTCTCTGTAGACTATTTATTTTCATTGGTACCTCTTTGTTTTCATTCTCTGTAGACTATTCTCTGTTTTTATTCTCTGTTGGCTACTTTTGTTTTCATTCTCTGTAGATTTCTCTGTTTTTATTTTCTAGGCTACCTTTGTTTTCATTCTCTGTAGACTATTTTTATTCTCTTTGGCTACCTTTGTTTTCATTCTCTGAGATTATTCTCTGTTTTTATTCTCTGTTGGCTACTCTCTGTTTTCATTCTTGTAGACTACCTCTTGTTTTCATTCTGTGTAGACTATTTTGTTTTCATTCTCTGTTGCTACCTTTCTGTTTTCATTCTGTGTAGACTACCTTTCTGTTTTCATTCTGTGTAGACTACCTTTCTGTTTTCATTCTCTGTTGGCTACCTTTCTGTTTTCATTCTGTGTAGACTACCTTTCTGTTTTCATTCTGTGTAGACTACCTTTCTGTTTTATTCTTGTGCTACCTTTCTGTTTTCATTCTGTGTAGCTACCTTTCTGTTTTCATTCTCTGTTGGCTACCTCTCTGTTTTCATTCTGTGTAGACTACCGTTTTGTTTTCATACTGTGTATACTTCCTTTCTGTTTTCATACTGTGTAGATTACCTTTCTGTTTTCATTCTGTGTAGACTACCTTTCTGTTGAAATTCTCTGTACTGACTATCTCTCTGTTTTCATTCTGTGTAGGTTAACTGTTTTCCCTTCTCTGTCTCTTTTTCATTCTGTGTAGGTTAATGTTTTCCCTTCTCTGTAACTCTCTGTTTTATCTGTGTAGGCTAACTGTTTTCCCTTTCTGTAACTCTCTGTTTTCATTCTGTGTAGGCTAACTGTTTTCCCTTCTCTGTAACTCTCTGTTTCATTCTGTGTAGGTTAACTGTTTTCCCTTCTCTGTAACTCTCTGTTTTCATCTGTGTAGGTAACTGTTTTCCCTTCTCTGTAACTCTATTTTCATTCTGTGTAGGCTAACTGTTTTCCCTTCTCTGTAACTCTCTGTTTTCATTCTGTGTAGGTTAACTGTTTTCCCTTCTCTGTAACTCTATTTTCATTCTGTGTAGGCTAACTGTTTTCCCTTCTCTGTAACTCTCTGTTTTTATTCTGTGTAGGCTAACTGTTTTCCCTTTTCTGTAACTCTCTGTTTTTATTCTGTGTAGGCTAACTGTTTTCCCTTCTCTGTAACTCTCTGTTTTCATTCTGTGTAGGCTAACTGTTTTCCTCCTCTGAACTCTCTGTTTTCATTCTGTGTAGGCTAACTGTTTTCCCTTTCTGTAACTCTCTGTTTTCATTCTGTGTAGGCTAACTGTTTTCCCTCTCTGTAACTCTCTGTTTTCATTCTGTGTAGGCTAACTGTTTTCCCTCCTCTGTAACTCTCTGTTTTCATTCTGTGTAGGCTAACTGTTTTCCCTCCTCTGTAACTCTCTGTTTTCATTCTGTGTAGGCTAACTGTTTTCCCTTCTCTGTAACTCTCTGTTTTCATTCTGTGTAGGCTAACTGTTTTCCCTTCTCTGTAACTCTCTGTTTTCATTCTCTGTTGGCTACCTTTCTGTTTTCATTCTGTGTAGACTACCTTTCTGTTTTCATTCTGTGTAGACTACCTTTCTGTTTTCATTCTCTGTTGGCTACCTCTCTGTTTTCATTCTGTGTAGACTGCCTTTCTGTTTTCATTCTCTGTTGGCTACCTCTCTGTTTTCATTCTGTGTAGACTACCGTTTTGTTTTCATACTGTGTATACTTCCTATCTGTTTTCATACTGTGTAGATTACCTTTCTGTTTTCATTCTGTGTAGACTACCTTTCTGTTGAAATTCTCTGTACTGACTATCTCTCTGTTTTCATTCTGTGTAGGTTAACTGTTTTCCCTCCTCTGTAACTCTCTGTTTTCATTCTGTGTAGGCTAACTGTTTTCCCTTCTCTGTAACTCTCTGTTTTTATTCTGTGTAGGCTAACTGTTTTCCCTTCTCTGTAACTCTCTGTTTTCATTCTGTGTAGGTTAACTGTTTTCCCTTCTCTGTAACTCTCTGTTTTCATTCTGTGTAGGTTAACTGTTTTCCCTTCTCTGTAACTCTCTGTTTTCATTCTGTGTAGGTTAACTGTTTTCCCTTCTCTGTAACTCTCTGTTTTCATTCTGTGTAGGTTAACTGTTTTCCCTTCTCTGTAACTCTCTGTTTTCATTCAGTGTAGGCTAACTGTTTTCCCTTCTCTGTAACTCTCTGTTTTCATTCTGTGTAGGCTAACTGTTTTCCCTTCTCTGTAACTCTCTGTTTTCATTCTGTGTAGGCTAACTGTTTTCCCTTCTCTGTAACTCTCTGTTTTCATTCTGTGTAGGCTAACTGTTTTCCCTTCTCTGTAACTCTCTGTTTTCATTCTGTGTAGGCTAACTGTTTTCCCTTCTCTGTAACTCTCTGTTTTCATTCTGTGTAGGCTAACTGTTTTCCATCCTCTGTAACTCTCTGTTTTCATTCTGTGTAGGCTAACTGTTTTCCCTTCTCTGTAACTCTCTGTTTTCATTCTGTGTAGGCTAACTGTTTTCCCTTCTCTGTAACTCTCTGTTTTTATTCTGTGTAGGCTAACTGTTTTCCCTCCTCTGTAACTCTCTGTTTTCATTCTGTGTAGGCTAACTGTTTTCCCTCCTCTGTAACTCTCTGTTTTCATTCTGTGTAGGCTAACTGTTTTCCCTTCTCTGTAACTCTCTGTTTTCATTCTGTGTAGGCTAACTGTTTTCCCTTTCTGTAACTCTCTGTTTTCATTCTGTGTAGGCTAACTGTTTTCCCTTCTCTGTAACTCTCTGTTTTCATTCTGTGTAGGCTAACTGTTTTCCCTTCTCTGTAACTCTCTGTTTTCATTCTGTGTAGGTTAACTGTTTTCCCTTCTCTGTAACTCTATTTTCATTCTGTGTAGGCTAACTGTTTTCCCTTCTCTGTAACTCTCTGTTTTTATTCTGTGTAGGCTAACTGTTTTCCCTTTTCTGTAACTCTCTGTTTTTATTCTGTGTAGGCTAACTGTTTTCCCTTCTCTGTAACTCTCTGTTTTCATTCT
>JABMCL010002145.1:100000-157500 GCA_018857735.1 Alviniconcha marisindica | reverse complement strand
TCAGGACACAGTCATAATGCTGACGGCGAGGGCCTTGGCAGACCCCCCTCGCTGTCACGCTGTCAGCCACAACGGCGCATGCCTGAGTGGGTGTTGGGATGGTAAAGTGACTTCCCTTACTTCAGTCTTCGTCCATCAACTCTCTTTTTCCTTTATACACACACACGCATGCCTGAGTGGGTGTTAGGATGGTAAAGTGACTTCCCTTACTTCAGTCTTCGTCCATCAACTCTCTTTTTTCTTTATACACACACACACACACGCACGCTTGCACGCACGCACGCACGCACTCACACACTCACTCACACAGCACGCACGCACGCACGCATGCACACACACACACACACACACACACACGCACACACGCACACACAAGCACGCACGCACGCACGCGCACGCACGCACGCACGCACAGACACACATACACACACACACACACACACACACACACACACACACACACACACACACACACACACACACACACACACAGAGACTGCACAGACTGATAGGGGTGAAGGACAGTGTTGCCTAATTGAACTTATATTCAGAAAAGAGAAATGAGTTTGCTTTTGAAGGACGAGAGAGTAGAGCTGTGTGCCAGATGTCAGTCTTGGGGAGACTGTTCCAGATGTGAGGACCGAAGTGAGAGAAAGTACGAAAGACATGGATTTTGTGGTTGGAGCGTTGGAGTTTAAGCACGCATGTGTCTGACGAAGAGCGGAGAGAGCGGGAAGGAGTGTAAAGGTGCAGTAACTCAGAAAAATAATGTTGTCGGCTCTCATCGTTGCCCATCGTAGTGCAGGAGTCGTCCTGGTGGTGACGGTGTAGCCATAGGTCATCTCCATCTTCCCACACTTCCTGGAACTCCGGTCCCAGCAAATACACATTACCTCAAACTATACAAACAAATCCTTCAATTAGTCTGCTGAAAAAATATTTGTCAACGAATGACACTGTGGTTCCTATATATTATTATTTTGGTTCTAGAAAGGAACAAGTTAAGCATTGTAGACTTCGACTTGCTATTAGCGATTTAAATTATGACTTATTCAGACGCCACCTGTTAGAAGACCCTATATGTTCATGCGGATATACAGCAGAAACATCAGAGCATTTCTTACTACATTGTCCCCTTTATAATAGTATTAGAAATAAAACCATTAATAAACTAGATGAGAATGAAAGAAATATCAACACACTTCTGTTTGGAAACGACCAGCTACATTTAGAAACTAATAAGAAAATATTTGCTATAGTCCACGACTTTTTGCGCCAAACCGACCGCTTGTAAATCTGTAAAAGTCTGCCAAAATTTGTTTATGATACAAGCGAAGAAGTACACGTTTTAATCCTCTCCCTCTCTCTCTCAGATCAATAATTATGACAACATTACTAGACCATTCGGTTAGTTATTTGCTTTTTAACCCCCACCCCCTCCTCCCGTTTTGTTGCTATTGTTTTGCTTTTTGTTTTGTTTGTTTTTGTTGTCATTTTGGTCTTTGTTGGTTTTGTTGCCTCTGACGTTTTGACAACAATTTGCCATCTTGCCATCGTAAATGTCTGTGTGATTATCATTTTATCTATAGGTAACACTCAAATAAGCATATTGCTTTTGTGTTTCCTGTACTTATTTGTTGAGCTTATGATTACGATGAATGAATAAAATTTTGTTTAAACCAAGTACCTCTTCGGAGACAAGTCAGCGTCAAACCAGTTAACCAACCAAACCAAGGTGTACCGTCAACGTATCACGGGTGCTGGTGCTGTGAAAGGCCGCTGTAACCTGAGACGCCTGGGATTGAGTGACGAGTCAGTGAGCCGTATCAACTGAAGTGAATCACTTCCGGCAGCGCGAGTCGTGTGCAGTCAGTGTGGACGACGAGCAGATCGTACCGCTTCATTCACTCTGCGCCTGGTCTGACTGGGGACAGAGAGTAGACTGACAAAGGGGAGACTCTGTGTGTGCGTGCGTGTGTGTGTGTGTGTGTGTGTGTGTGTGTGTGTGTGTGTGTGTGTGTGTGTGTGTGTGTGTGAGTGTAGTGTGCGCACGTGTGTGTGTGTGTGTGTGTGTCGTGCGTGCGTGCGTGCGTGCGTGCGTGCGTGCGTGCGTGGTGGTGTGTGTGTGTGTGTGTGTGTGTGTGTGTGTGTGTGAGTGTAGTGATGTGTAGTGTGTGCGTGCGAGAGAGAGAGAGAAGAGAGAGAGAGAGAGAGAGAGAGAGAGAGAGAGAGAGAGAGAGAGAGAGAGAGAGAGAGATTGTTCATAGTCCTGTGGGAAAATTAGTATAAATAATAATTATAAGTTGGTTGTGTGTGTGTGTGTGTGTGTGTGTGTGTGTGTGTGTGTGTGTGTGTGTGTGTGTGTGTGTGTGTGTGTGTGTGTGTGTGTCTAATATCACCTCGATGTGAACAGACATAAAAATAAAATATTGATTGATTGATTGATTGATTGACCCCTGTAGCCGTTTTCTGTCACAATCCATCAGGCTGGGTAACTGCTTCAAGGTGTAACGAAGTTTTCGCTTGAAGGAGCTGAGTGACTGACAAGATCAGGCTGTCAGAGGTAGGCTGTTGCACAGAAAGGCACCAGAGAGGGATATAAATGTTTTGAATATGTCTATGCTTGGCCTAGGCAGACTGTAAGCTGTTAGTTGCCAGAGTTGGAACAGCGTGAGGGAGGGCGTGTGTACAGGTCAGATACATACTGACTCTGGGGCCTGGTTGTTAAGGACCCTGTACATGAAGAGGCCCTTGTCGTACTCCACTTGTTTGTGTGGGCTCATTATCCTCATCTTTTTGCCTTTCTGGTCAGCAGTGAGAGATTTATCTGGAGAGAGAGAGAGAGAGAGAGAGAGAGAGAGAGAGAGAGAGAGAGAGAGAGAGAGAGAGAGAGAGAGAGAGAGAGAGAGAAGCAGCAGCAGCAGCAGCACTTCAGTTCAACTGACACAATAGTGGAGAACATTACTAACGCGATCCATAATATCATGACGTTTATAAACTATTTTCGACGGTCCACACTTCACTTTCACCGGATGTTCTAATTGGCTTGTGTGCCCTTTGCAATGTCAGCGCATGCGCATTAAAGAGCAATAGCCTTGTGTCTTGTTCACCTCGCTGACGCAGCCTGTGCCTCCGGCCCGTTACAGAGTGGACCAGTAAGGCCACGTTTCGGTCCCAAAATCGGGAATGAAAACTGGATTTTAGATTTGCGGGGAAACAAAAAACAAATGTCAATCAATCAATAGCGTGTATTGTTTGCGTAAAAAATCACCGAAAACGATGATAAATGTTTTTAAAGTGGTCACGGTGAAGTCTTGTGGTGAAGTCTTCTCGAGTTTACTGTTGTTTTGTCTCTGGCTGGCTGAAACTTAGTGTGAGAGTGCGCGGAGTAGAAATGATAGGCTCTAAAGGCTCTAAAGGCTCGTTTTTGTGTTTGCTGGTACTGGGAGTCCGAACTTCACCTGTAGTTTCATTGTGCGGACGGTGTTTGTAGGCATAACTTGGCATACGTAATTTTAGATGTCACGAGAAGTGTTTTAAATGTGTGTTGAATAACGTTGTCTCTTTGTGCTGAGCTCTGTATGTCTGTCTGCCTGCCTGCCTGCCTGACTGCCTGCCTGCCTGCCTGTCTGTCTGTCTGTGTCTCTGTGTCTGTGTGTCTCTGTCTCTATCTCTGTCTGGCTCTGTCTCTGTCTCTCTGTCTCTGTCTGTCTCTGTCTCTCTGTCTCTGTATATCTCTGTCTGTCTGTCTGTCTGTCTGTCTCTCATTCAATCACCACCACCACCACCATCCCCCCTCTCTCTGTATGTGTGTGTGTTGGCGGGGAGGGATCTGTTCCGAAAGCGTGCAGATCAAGTCTTTTTGCATTGTCCTAATAAAAACGTGTAAGTGTTCTCTTTTACCGTCAGTGCCTTTCGCCATAACTGACGTTCCACTGTGTGTCATGAGAGTGTGTAGTTCACAAGCGGACGAGGGGGGGGGGGGGGGGGGGGGAGACTAAAAGTCGCTGTGCTTGGGCCAATAAAACAACGACGACGTTTCGACCAATCACGACCGCAGACGCACTGGCGGCTGACTGGCTCTGTCGGAGTGGGGTGGAGGGCCGTGTGCAACAGGCTCCATACTCGGCACGAGGTTTTCTGCATGGGAGTCAAGAACTAGCACCTCAGCTAACGGGTCATGCGGCCAGCTGACGTGTCCATACTGAATGGTCTTTGTTCTTGAACACACACACACACACACACACACGCACGCACGCACGCATGCACACACACACACACACCAACACACACGTACGCACGGCCGCGTACGCACGCACACACGCACTCACACACACACATATACACACACACACACACACACACACACACACACACACACACACACACACACACACACACACACACACACACACACACACTGACACACACACACACACACACACACACACACACACACACAAACACACACACACACACACTGACACACACACACACACACACACATACACACACACACACACACACACACACACACCACTACCACTGACTGACACACCCACACTCACACCACACGGTCCACACACACACACAAACTGACACGCACGCACGCATTGACACACAACTCGGATCGCTAACATCAGACGACTAACTCAACGTCCAAGGATCGTGTAAGGTACTGAACAAATTTAAAACCATAAACCCCAAATCAGTTGCGTCTGAGCTGTTGATGGCGTTTCTATGATAAGCTTCGCATGAAACGACAGGCTGAAGAAAGAGGGAGGGTACCCGTCCATCAAACCCGACTACCCTCACAGCCCAACACAGCAATCAGTTTGCTACAGGTATACACATGGAGCCCAAAGTGCGGGTAATTGTCGGAAAATCACACAACCGATCAGTTCTCATCTGAACACGCACGCCTCCTCTGGCCGAAATTGAAACCACATGCTGTGTGTCTGTCGAACATATGAGGCGATGTGTGTGTGTGTGTGTGTGTGTGTGTGTGTGTGTGTGTGTGTGTGTGTGTGTGTGTGTGTGTGTGTGTGTGTGGTTTGTGTGTGGTGTGGTGTGTGTTGTGTGTGTGTGTGTGTGTGTTGTGTGTGTGTGTGTGTGTGTGGTGTTGTGTGTGTGTGTCTGTGTGTGTGGTGTGTGTGTGTGTGTGTGTGTGTGTGTGTGTGTGTGTGTGTGTGTGTGTGTGTGTGTGCTATGGCATAGCAACCAATTTCTAATTGCAAAAAACAACAACAATCAAACTAAACAACAAGACAAATGAGAACAGGTTGATTTATATGTTCAGACAATTGATATGAAGACTGCAATACTGTAGCAGAGATATCAACTCTATCCCCCCACCCCCACCCCCACCTCCCCCCTTCCCCCAAAGGGAACAACAACAACAGCAACAAAAACGAATAACAAAACGAAGAGAAGGAAACTAGAAGAAAAGTTAATAAAGAATGAAATAATATAACGAGGTTCAAAATGTTTGTGTAGCACAAGTGCGTCTGTTTCTCACGCAGAAAACACTTCATGCATACAGAGAGGGGGGCGGAAGAGAGAGAGAGGGAGAGAGAGACAGAGACAGAGAGAGACAGAGACACACAGACAGACAGACAGACAGACAGACAGACGGGGGAGTGGGGGTAACCAGAGCCCAGTGTTAACGACGACACAGATGTCACTAGGGGGAGTGGGGATGGGAGGGGTGGGGATGGGAGGGGTGGGAATGGGAGGGGTGGGGATGGGAGGGGTGGGAATGGGAGGGGTGGGGGCACTTGCGGCTGGAGCATGCGAAGAGCACCGAGTAGGACTCTCAACGACTCTCAACGCTTGAGAAACACCAAGCCTGTGTGTGTTGTGTGTGTGTGTGTGTGAGAGAGAGAGAGAGAGAGAGGGGGGGGGGGGGGGGGGTGCTGAGGATGGAGGTGAGGCGGATGCAGAAAGGGAAGAGCAGTCTGCCACAATGATATAAAAATAAAATACCACAATGATATAAAAATAAAATACATAAAAATAAAATACCTCAATGATATGAAAATAAAATACCACAATGATATAAAAATAAAATACATAAAAATAAAATACCACAATGATATAAAAATAAAATACCACAATGATATAAAATAAATAAAATAAAATAAAATACCACAATGATATAAAAATAAAATACATAAAAATAAAATACCACAATGATATAAAATAAAATACAATGAAAAAAATAAAATACCACAATGATATAAAAATAAAATACCACAATGATATAAAAATAAAATACATAAAAATAAAATACCACAATGATATAAAAATAAAATACCACAATGATATAAAAATAAAATACCACAATGATATAAAAATAAAATAATAAAAAATAAAATACCACAATGATATAAAAATAAAATACAAATAATATAAAATAAAATACATAAAAATAAAATACCACAATTATATAAAAATAAAATACCACAATGATATAAAAATAAAATACCACAGTATCAATGATCACGAAAAACCGGAGTCTAATCGCATGCGTGATCACGAAAAGTATAACAGTATTCATGATCACGAAAGCCCCCCCCCCCCCCCCCCCCCCCCCCCCCGCAGTCCCCTCGAAAAACAACACAGCAACCACACACACACACACACACACACACACACACACCAAAAACCAAACAATAACAACAGCGAAACAACCCAATCTACGATAGTATACATACAATGGAAAGGGTATATTACACTAAGCATGATCAAGTAAAGGGTCTATTTCATTATAGAGGATGAAGTAAAGGGTCTATTACAATATGCAGGATCAATTAAAGGGTCTGTTACACTATTCATGATGACGGAAAGGGTCCATTACACAATACAAGCTCAGTGAAAGAGACCGTCACAACACACGTGATCACCAACAGGGGCTAATACAGTGTGTGTCATCAGTCAGTCAGTCTTCCACAGTATGTGTCATCAGTCTTCCGCAGTATGTGTCATCAATCAATCAGTCTTCCACAGTATGTGTCATCAGTCAATCAGTCTTCCACAGTATGTGTCATCAGTCAATCAATCTTCCACAGTATGTGTCATCAATCAATCAGTCTTCCACAGTATGTGTCATCAGTCAATCAGTCTTCCACAGTATGTGTCATCAGTCAAAGAGTCTTCCACAGTATGTGTCATCAGTCAGTCTTCCACAGTATACATGATCAATGGAACAGTCTTCCACAGTACACATGACCAAAGAAAGTCTCCCACAGTATACATAATCAAAGAGTCTTCAACAGTATACATGATCAATCAAAGGGTCTTCCACAGTACACATAATGAAAGAAAGTCTTCCACAGTATACATGATCAATGGAACAGTCTTCCACAGTACACATGATCAAAGAAAGTCTTCCACAGTATACATGATCAATGAAAGTCTTCCACAGTATACATGATTAAAGAAAGAGTCTTCCACAGTATACATGATCAAAGAAAGTCTTCCACAGGATACATGATCAATGAAAGAGTCTTCCACAGTATGCACCTGATCACGGAAAAGAAAAGCAAAAAGAGAAAAGAAAAAACAAGCAACGACAACAAACAAAAAACTTAAAACAAAAAACAACAACAGAAAACAAAAAGTCTTCATAGTGTACATGACAAAACCTTTATTTTTATTTTTAATCACAGTATGTGTGATAAAGAAGGACGGGGATCGAGGAAGGAGTACAGAAGTTATCAGGGCGAGGGGATGTGTGTGTATGGTGAGGGGACGGGTGAGGGTAGTGGGGGCGGGGGGGGGGGGGGGGGGTGGAGGGGGGGAAGGGTTGCGGAGGTCAGTTCGGGCCACTGCCGACCCCAAAGCGATCATGATTGACGTCGGCAACCTTTCATCCTCCCCCCCCCCCCCCCCCCCCCCCCCCTCCTCCCCGCCACCCCATCCACCTCCCACTCCCCCCCGCACGCCCCCCCCCCCCCCCCCCCCCACGCCACGCACACCAACACACACACACACACACACCACACGCACACACGCACGCACGCACGCACGCACACAAACACACACGGCTGTCTGTCTATGCACCCCCAGCCCGAGGCAATGACATGACATGACATGTCAGTCGGGGCTGGCGCTAGGAATCAAAGCCTGCAGGCTCCACAGCCCCGGGGCGGTGCTGGAGGGTGCGATACGGAGTGGGAGTGGGGCGGGGGCGGGGGGGGGGGGGGGGTAAGGAGGCGGGAGCTGTGGTGTGATAGAGAAGGTGCAGCCCCTGCTTACCACTAATGAGCTCCAGATTGCAGCACTGCGCATAACAGTTGACCCCTGACCCCACACCGCGTCTTCATTCATGCTTGCCCTCACGCGCCATCTGCACGTGTGTATGGGGAGCGGAAAGTGCCATCTTGCTCAAGTTTACAACAGAAGCATATGGCCATTTCATTGTGGACATCAGACACATACACACGCCCTTTGAAAGAAATGACTGGTAAACACACACACACACACACACACACACACGCACGCACGCACGCACGCACGCACGCACGCACGCACGCACGCACGCACGCACGCACGCACACACACACACACACACACACACACACACACACACACACACACACACACACACACACACACACACACACACACACGCTGACATCCTTGATATTTATTTGTGCAAGTTTCACAATCAGTATTCACCCTGCTGAGATATGCTTGACATTTTATATGGACGCTTGGCTGACGTAAAAGATACATGTAATGTAATTTGT
The DNA here is from genome assembly GCA_018857735.1 of Alviniconcha marisindica. Lineage (NCBI taxonomy): Eukaryota > Metazoa > Mollusca > Gastropoda > Provannidae > Alviniconcha > Alviniconcha marisindica. Next base: position 148,747 of record JABMCL010002145.1, on the reverse strand, counting down.
TGGGTTGAAATTGAATGACATACCGGTTTAACAACACTTACCGACATAATATACAAGTCTGACTTTATCGATACAACATACTAGTTTTTATGTTAATGATGTAATATGCCAGTTTGACATTAATGATATAATAATTTGACATTAATATACCACCTTGACATTAATGATATAATATACCTTTGGACATTAACAATATAATACACCAGTTTCAAATAGGCCCTATACAAGTTTCACGTTAATGATATCATAAACCAGTTTCACACAGGTCCTACACAAGTTTCACATAACTGATATCATAAACCAGTTTCACATAGGCCCTATACAAGTTTCACACGACTGATATCATAAACCAGTTTGTTGTCAGAGTTATGCCGGACTGCCATCAGTGACTTATGACGGGTTGACATAGATATAATATACCAATTTGCCATTGTGGAAGAAATGTACCAGTTTGACATTACAGCCGGATATAACACACCAGGCACATTATAGATACACTGTACCAGCTTAACATTATAGATAAGTATACCAGTTTGACATCATCTATATAATGTACCAGTGTGGCGTTATCATATTATGTACCAGTCTGACGTAACTGATGCCTGCCAGATGAACATTAACGACAGATGCTGGTCTGGCCTAAATACAGCCCAGTTTGACAAATTCGGCTCACCATACAAAAGAAGGGGCTGAAGCCAGCAGCTCCTTAAAACTCGTGCCGAGCGCAGCACGAGGGCAAGTAAAACGTAATGATGGCGGCCGCCACGCTGGCAGCAGCAATCGGAGATACAGGCAGAGGGAGGATGAAAATGAGAAGTGAAACTACAGCAGTCTACACTGCTGATGCGCCACTCACAAAATAGTGTCAGCTGCAAGTTGGACACTCCACACTAACTGCGCGCTCTCAGTCCACATGCGAGTTTCGGTATCCCACAGCCCCGTGTTTGAAAATCCTGTCAATGTAAATGCCTTGGCCAGTATCCCACAGCCCCGTGTTTGAAAGTCCTGTCAATGTAAATGCCTCCATGGCCAGTATCCCACAGCCCCGTGTTTGAAAGTCCTATCAATGTAAATGCCGCCATGGCCAGTATCCCACAGCCCCGTGTTTGAAAGTCCTGTCAATGTAAATGCCTTGGCCAGTACCCCACAGCCCCGTGTTTGAAAGTCCTGTCAATGTAAATGCCGCCTTGGCCAGTATCCCACAACCCCGTGTTTGAAAGTCCTGTCAATGTAAATGCCGCCTTGGCCAGTATCCCACAGCCCCGTGTTTGAAAGTCCTGTCAATGTAAATGCCGCCTTGGCCAGTATCCCACAGCCCCGTGTTTGAAAATCCTGTCAATGTAAATGCCTTGGCCAGTATCCCAAAGCCCCGTGTTTGAAAGTCCTGTCAATGTAAATGCCTTGGCCAGTACCCCACAGCCCCGTGTTTGAAAATCCTGTCAATGTAAATGCCTTGGCCAGTATCCCACAGCCCCGTGTTTGAAAGTCCTGTCAATGTAAATGCCTTGGCCAGTATCCCACAGCCCCGTGTTTGAAAGTCCTGTCAATGTAAATGCCGCCATGGCCAGTATCCCACAGCCCCGTGTTTGAAAGTCCTGTCAATGTAAATGCCGCCATGGCCAGTATCCCACAGCCCCGTGTTTGAAAGTCCTGTCAATGTAAATGCCTTGGCCAGTACCCCACAGCCCCGTGTTTGAAAGTCCTGTCAATGTAAATGCCGCCTTGGCCAGTATCCCACAACCCCGTGTTTGAAAGTCCTGTCAATGTAAATGCCGCCTTGGCCAGTATCCCACAGCCCCGTGTTTGAAAGTCCTGTCAATGTAAATGCCTTGGCCAGTATCCCACAGTACCTTGTTTGAAAGTCCTGTCAATGTAAATGCCGCCTTGGCCAGTATCCCACAGCCCCGTGTTTGAAAATCCTGTCAATGTAAATGCCTTGGCCAGTATCCCACAGCCCCGTGTTTGAAAGTCCTGTCAATGTAAATGCCTTGGCCAGTATCCCACAGCCCCGTGTTTGAAAGTCCTGTCAATGTAAATGCCTTGGCCAGTATCCCACAGCCCCTGTTTGAAAATCCTGTCAATGTAAATGCCGCCATGGCCAGTACCCCACAGCCCCGTGTTTGAAAGTCCTGTCAATGTAAATGCCTTGGCCAGTACCCCACAGCCCCGTGTTTGAAAGTCCTGTCAATGTAAATGCCATGGCCAATGTCCGACACCCCGTGTTTGAAAGTCCTATCTATGTAAATGAAATGGCCAATGTCCGACACATTGTGTTTCAAAGTCCTGTCAATGTAAATGCCAATATTCGACACCAACTGTTTAAAAACCGGACTCACTGTTGAAGCAAGTCCATGGCGGCCGAAATTTTATAAGTCCGAAACCCCAAGTTTGATAACCCTATGGAAATCGATCCATGGCCAGAAGTCTGACACCCATCTATGGCCAGAAGTCTGACAGCCAGCCGTCCAAGTACTTCAACACAGCCTTTCTGACATCAAAGAGTCCAAAACCCTCTCCGACAAAGGCCCGGTAAGCTTCAGTGTAGCCTGGAGTCAAGTAGCTTGACATCATATTGTCTGACACCAAGTAGTCGGACATCGTATTGTCCGACACCAAGTAGTCGGACATCGTATTGTCCGTCACCAAGTAGTCGGACACCGTATTGTCCGACCCCAAGTAGTCGGATATCGTTCTGTCTGACACCAAGTAGTCGGACATCGTATTGTTTGACAACAAGTAGTCGGACATTGTATTGTTTGACATCAAGTAGTCGGACATTGTATTGTTTGACACCAAGGAGTCGGACATCGTATTGTTTGACACCAAGTAGTCGGACATCGTATTGTTTGACACCAAGTAGTCGGACATTGTATTGTGCGACACGCGGTAGCCTGTCTTTGATTATAATTATTATGACAGACCCGAAGAAACGTGGGACCTTCATTTCTGCGTTCCCTGCACCCCGCAGCCAGGGATGGGTGGGTGTCATACCCGTAACAGTAGCCTGTGATGTCTTACATGACTGTCTAGTCACATTCAGCCAGGCCCTCTTTACAACTGTAAATACCATGATATATAAAGCCCGTTCTTAACTGGGCGAATGTTTGTTCGCCGAACATACTTCGGACAGTTCGACGAACTATGATTCGTTTCTTAATTGAACTTTTAGTTCGCCGAACATGGTTCGGACGCAGTTCGAAGAATTTACTTGTTCTCAACTGGCTGGTAATGAGATGCAAGCTTCGGCCCGAACTTGCGGCAGACAGCATGATCGAAAATGTAGGCTAAAGTCAAGTCAAGTCAAGTCAATATACTTTAATCATCCCTCACAGGGTAATTCAACTACTACTATCTCATTCTGGGTCTCCGAGACAAGGCTGCACCTCCCACAAGTCAACAAATAAACAAATTCCCTCCGAAGCGAATGAAGAACCTAGCGACACCGTCATCCATTTTTATTTTTATTTTTTCTTCATCCACAGGAGAGCTCTGCTCTCAGCCAGTCAGAGGCAATGATCGTCGAATAGGGCGAATGTGCCCAGAACATGCCGAGCGAAGCTTTTTTGGCCCCGAATATAGCTTCGGCGAATACTTCCAACTAGGTTCGCGAAGAAAAGTTCGCCCAATTAAGAACCAACTAGGTTTGCCGAATACTTCCAATTAGGTTCGCGAACAAACATTCGCCCAGTTAAGAACGGGCTTAACGGTCGCACCCTGTTTATAACGGTAAATGTCTGATGTATACCGATCGCACCCTGTTTATAACGGTAAATGCCTGATGTATACCGATCGCACCCTGTTTATAACGGTAAATGCCTGATGTATACCGATCGCACCCTGTTTATAACGGTAAATGCCTGATGTATACCGATCGCACCCTGTTTATAACGGTAAATGCCTGATGTATACCGATCGCACCCTGTTTATAACTATAAATGCCTGATGTATACCGATCGCACCCTGTTTATAACGGTAAATGCCTGATGTATACCGATCGCACCCTGTTTATAACGGTAAATGCCTGATGTATACCGATCGCACCCTGTTTATAACGGTAAATGCCTGATGTATACCGATCGCACCCTGTTTATAACGGTAAATGCCTGATGTATACCGATCACACCCTGTTTATAACGGTAAATGCCAGGATGTCTAATGGTAAATGCCATGATGTTTAATGCAACGGTAAATGCCATGACGGATGTTAACGGTAAATACCATGATGTCTAACGGTAAATGCCATGAGGTTTAATGGTTAATGCCATGACGGATGTCTAACGGCAAATGCCATGATGTCTAACAGTAAATGCCATGACGGATGTCGGAACGGTAATGCCATGACGATGTTAACGGTAAATGCCATGATGTCTAACGTAAATGCCATGATGGTTTAATGGTAATGCCATGACGTTTAACGGTAAATGCCATGATGTCTATAAGGTAAATGCCATGATGTTTAAGGTAAATGCCATGATGTTAAGTAAATGCCATGATGTCTAACGGTAAATGCCATGATGTTTAATGGTAAATGCCATGATGTCTAATGGTAAATGCCATGATGTCTAAGGTAAATGCCATGATATTAATGGTAAATGTCATGATGTCTAACGGTAAATGCCATGATGTTTAGTGGTAAATGCCATGATGTCTAATGGTAAATGCCATGATGTTTAGTGGTAAATGCCATGATATCTAATGGTAAATGCCATGATGTTTAAAGGTAAATGCAATGATGTCTAATGGTAAATGTCATGATGTCTAACGGTAAATGCCATGATGTGTAATGGTAAATGTCATGATGTCTAACGGTAAATGCCATGATGTTTAAGGTAAATGCAATGATGTCTAATGGTAAATGCCATGATGTCTAACGGTAAATGCCATGATGTTAATGGTAAATGCCATGATGTCTAACGGTAAATGCCATGATGTTAAATGGTAAATGTCATGATGTCTAAGGTAAATGCCATGATGTCTAACGGTAAATGCCATGATTTAATGGTAAATGCATGATGTCTAAGGTAAATGCCATGGATGTTCTAGTGGTAAATGCCATGATGTCTAACGGTAAATGCCATGATGTGTAATGGTAAATGTCATGATGTCTAACGGTAAATGCCATGGTGTTGTAATGGTAAATGTCATGATGTCTAATGGTAAATGCCATGATGTCTAACGGTAAATGCCAATGATGTCTAACGGTAAATGCCATGATGTTAATGGTAAATGTCATGATGTCTAACGGTAAATGCCATGATGTCTAATGGTAAATGCCATGATGTGTAATGGTAAATGTCATGATGTCTAACGGTAAATGCCATGATGTCTAATGGTAAATGCCATGATGTCTAATGGTAAATGCCATGATGTTAAGGTAAATGCATGATGTCTAACGGTAAATGCCATGATGTGTAATGGTAAATGTCATGATGTCTAACGGTAAATGCCATGATGTGTAATGGTAAATGTCATGATGTCTAACGGTAAATGCCATGATGTCTAATGGTAAATGCCATGATGTGTAATGGTAAATGTCATGATGTCTAACGGTAAATGCCATGATGTGTAATGGTAAATGCCATGATGTGTAATGGTAAATGTCATGATGTCTAACGGTAAATGCCATGATGTCTAATGGTAAATGCCATGATGTGTAATGGTAAATGTCATGATGTCTAATGGTAAATGCCATGATGTCTAACGGTAAATGCCATGTTGTCTAATGGTAAATGCCATGATGTGTAATGGTAAATGTCATGATGTCTAATGGTAAATGCCATGATGTCTAACGGTAAATGCCATGATGTCTAACGGTAAATAGCATGATGTGTAATGGTAAATGTCATGATGTCTAACGGTAAATGCCATGATGTGTAATGGTAAATGCCATGATGTCTAACGGTAAATGCCATGATGTCTAACGGTAAATGCCATGATGTCTAATGGTAAATGCCATGATGGTTGGCGGTCGCACCCTTTGTGTCAGTGAGCGGCGGTCAACACTGTGGTGTACGGTCCGACATGGTGTCCATGGTCACAGCCTTGAAAACGTTACTGCGTCATTCTCCTGCACACTTCCAGGATGTCGCTCCTGTCACGTGGTTCAAATCCCGAGGCCTGGCGATGGGGACAGGGTTAGTTAGTTAGTTAGTTAGTTAGTTGGTTGGTTGGTGCTTTGAGCCCAGTCAACCACAAAAGGTTATATCAGGGCTAAAGGGGACAGGGAGCGGCTGCTGTAGGCTGACACAGCCTCGCCAACGGAACACCGCAACTTCCCCTCTCTGCACTGCTGCTTGTGTCAGAAAGGGGTGTCCCCCTATGTGTGTGTGTGTGTGTGTGTGTGTGTGTGTGTGTGTGTGTGTGTGTGTGTGTGTGTGTGTGTGTGTGTGTGTGTGTGGTGTGTGTGTTTAATGTGAATGTGTGTGTGTGTATGTGTGTGTGTGTGTGTGTGTGTGTATGTGGTGTGTGTGTGTGTGTGTATGTGATGTGTGTGTGTGTGTGTGTGTGTGTGTGTGTGTTTAATGTGATGTGTTGTGTGTGTGTGTGTGTGTGTGTGTGTGTGGTGTGTGGTGTGTGTGTGTGTGTGTGTGTGTGTGTGTGTGTTTAATGTGAAGTGTGTGTGTGTGTGTGTGTGTGTGTTTAATGTGTGTGTGTGTGTGTGTGTAATGGGGAAGGGGGTGGGGGGTATGGCGAGGCGGCAGGCATTACAAAACAGACCAGTCACAGGATGGCTGGTCCCTCAGTCCAGTGAACACTGTTCACTGGGGTTTCACAGTACGGATCGGGAGCGTGTGCTGGCCTGTAGTTAGTTCATTGTCAGCTTCACTTCAGTCCATGGGTGGCTACACAAGCGGCGCGACCTGGGCCCTGTCCCCTATCTGCATATTGACACAATCGGCGTGTGTCAGGGTAGTGTGTGACCGCCATTGACACGATACGTAATCACGTGACCCCGCCACAGCCACAGATTTTCATTCACAAACCGACTGAGAGGACCAGCGCAGGAGTGTCCGGAGACCGTGCATTGACATCAACGCCTAGCGTTGGTGGTACAGTGGTACGTACACAGCAACAACGCAAAATGGACAGTCTCACGCACTGCCACACACAGTGACGTAGGCACCCTATCCGCAGGAGACGGGCTGGTTGAGTGTTGATTGACGTCCACAGAAACCGTAGGCTTATTAGGGACGGGAGCCCAGGACGTCCACCTCGACTTTCGCACAGCTCCTGAACTCTGAGAGGAGACGGGTGATGATGATGTAGAGCTTCATGTCCTCGGATGTCGGTTGACATATTAGGGACAAACTGTGACCAGTCCTAAGCATGGTTCAGTGTTGCTTTACGTCCACAGAAACCGTCAGGCTCATTAGAACGGAATGCCCAGGACGGCCACCTCGACTTTCACACAGCCTCCCGAAATGTCGGAGCCGGGCTTGAAGAGGGGTTATAAGTAAGCATGGAGACACCACGTCACGATCGGAGCTCAGGAGCTGTATGACTCCCCGTCCCTAATAGTCCTTGCGGTCTCTGTGGACGTAAAGCGACACTAAACATGTCAGGATCAGAGTTCAGGAGCTTTTCTGAAAGTCCAGGTGGCCGTCTTGAAGAAGAAGACGCCAGGACTTCGCTATTCCTGCATCACCCCCCCACCCCGCCCCTTACCCCCCCCCCCCCCCCCCCATGCAATGCCCCAACCATATATATAACGTTTTCCATTGGTAAAGAGTGAACCAGCATGGCCGCGCCCTGATGAGCTGGAATTCAAGAAAAAAGAAGTCATCCTTTGAGCAGATGTTGACAGAACCAAAGAAAGTCTGCAGATAGAAGTATCTGCACATTTTTTACTTAACCCGCTCAACTGCCGTCTTCGCTTCATGTCCACTTTAAGTCGTGACGTGCAGGCACTGAAACTTGACAGTCGTTTTAATTCGTCCCTTGCCTTGAAACGCTTTGTTGCGCCGTCGTCACCGTTGCTGTTGTTAAGGTCGACCAGCGCTGCTGGAGCGGGTGCAGACTGCCGGTACCTGCACACCGCCGTGGCTGCTTTGGCACCGCCGTCAGCACCACCACTCGATCGTTGAGGTCACGTGGCGGAGGTCTCCAAAACTGTAACTAATCGATGCGGAACCCCAAAGCAAGGTATCCCGTTTTAATTCCACAACAACAGTTCATTGAGAAAGGCGTGGAGGGTTGCTGTGGGTAAGTTCTAAATTTGGCCCACTGTGACCCACTGCCGGCTGAGGGCCGTGAAGAGAGTTGACTGTGCAGATTACAGCGGTGACAGGCAGGACTGAGGCAAGACGCACTTGACACGGCAGCTCTTCACTTCAACAACCGACGAGACTTTAACGGGTGGTAGAGGGCCGGAGAGCTAGAGAGCGGTGTGCGGGTGTTCCTGGCCTGTCTAGCAGCTGCAAGAGGGGGGCTATAACGGCTGTTAGACTTAGAGGGTGTCCGCATTGAAGAGGCTGAATGTAACGGGTGTCAGGTTTCGGTTTGAAGAGGGTGATTGCAACTTGACGGGTGTCACTGCGGTTTCGGGTTGAAGAGGGTGAATCAGTGTAACGGGTGTCTCGGGTTGAAGAGGTGAATGTAACGGGTGTCTCGGGTTGAAGAGGGGGAATGTAACAGGTGCCACTGCACTGAGGTTTCGGGTATGTAACGGGTGCCACTGAGGTTTCGGGTTGATAGGGTGACTGTAACGGGTGTCACTGAGGTTTCGGGTTGATAGGGTGATTGTAACGGGTGTCACTGAGGTTTCGGGTTGATAGGGTGACTGTAACGGGTGTCACTGAGGTTTCGGGTTGATAGGGTGACTGTAACGGGTGTCACTGAGGTTTCGGGTTGATAGGGTGATTGTAACGGGTGTCACTAAGGTTTCAGGTTGATAGGGTGATTGTAACGGGTGTCACTTGAGGTTTGGGTTGAAGAGGGTGACTGTAACGGGTGCCACTGAGGTTTAGATTTACTCTGTTCTACGAGACGTTTTCATGTTGGACTAAGTCAAATCATATCAAATCAAATCAAATCTTGATTGTTCATGATTATACAATGCATAAAAATGAAAATTTGTCCTTGACACATCGGCTGAAGAAGCTAGATTTAGAATGAATCAGTAAAATATCTACGTCAGTAAAAATGATCTCTGTCTTTAACTGTGTCTCACTCTCACATTCTCTTCCTCTCTTATCTCGCCTGCCCCCATTCTTCCGCACACATGTCACGTCACAGACACTGATCCCTTTTCTGTAGTGTCTCTGGTCACGTACTCTCACAGTTCTGTGAGATATTTTCTTGCTGGCCTCAGTCACGTACTCCGTTCTGTGTCTAGATTTTAAAAATTGTAGGCCCAGGTCACGTACTCCGTTTTGTGTCTAGACGTTTTCTTGTGGGCCTAAGTCATGTACTCTATTCTGTGTCTAGACGTTTTCTTGTGGGCCTAAGTCACGTACTCTATTCTGTGTCTAGACGTTTTCTTGTGGGCCTAAGTCACGTACTCTATTCTGTGTCTAGACGTTTTCTTGTGGGCCTAAGTCACGTATTCCGTTCTGTGTCTAGACGTTTTCTTGTGGGCTTAAGTCACGTACTCTATTCTGTGTCTAGACGTTTTCTTGCAGGCCCAAGTCACGTACTCTATTCAGCCGAGATGTTTTTCGGGTCCTGATCCGTTGTTTTCTCAGCTTGGTGCTTGTTTTGTACGGCTTCTCTGTGGCGTGAGACACTGAGACAGATACGTGGCGAAGAGTTGACCGCTAGTCGGCAGCCATGAACCGTTAATTATGAACCGTTACACTAGGCTGTACTGATCCTAGCTGTAACTGCCAGTCAGCCATGAACCGTTACACTAGGCTGTACTGATCCTAGCTGTAACTGCCAGTCAGCCATGAACCGTTACACTAGGCTGTACTGATCCTAGCTGTAACTGCCAGTCAGCCATGAACCGTTACACTAGGCTGTACTGATCCTAGCTGTAACTGCCAGTCAGCCATGAACCGTTACACTAGGCTGTACTGATCCTAGCTGTAACTGCCAGTCAGCCATGAACCGTTACACTAGGCTGTACTGATCCTAGCTGTAACTGCCAGTCAGCCATGAACCGTTACCCTAGGCTGTACTGATCCTAGCTGTAACTGCCAGTCAGCCATGAACCGTTACACTAGGCTGTACTGATTCTAGCTGTAACTGCCAGTCAGCCATGAACCGTTACACTAGGCTGTACTGATCAGGACCCAGCTATGGTGTGATGGACATTTTCTCAGCCGCTTTTGGCTCAAGACTTGACTAACAGGCAGTTAGTAAGGCAGGTTAGGACTGACCAGCGTTCCTCAAGGCGGGACTAAACAAACGGCAAGAGTTTGAAACACCGAGCACAGCGCATGTGGCGGTGACGTCAGGACTTGGGCCCATTCCGTCAGCGTTGAGGTTTGGACCACCCGCCTCCCTTCTGTCGTATGGCTTCAGTTACATCAGGCCACAGCCACACTGAGCACCGTCAGTCACACTCACATATGGCCAACCCACATTCCAAGCGTCACACCCCCCCCCCCCCCTCCGCAGCCACCCTCAGTCTACCCCGAACTGTGACGGCGGGTAGGATAAAACGAGAGGTCAGAAACCTGGGATCTCCGTCTAGCTGATAGACCATGAGCCAGCCTATACCTATAGCCTATTCCGCTTCCCAGATCCATTCACCGTTCGTTTTTTTCCCAAATCCTCTCCACCCTTTTCAGTTGCGTTAGTCTTGGCTGAAGCAAATTCCCGCGTTAACCTGCGAAACAAAATAGGTCACACTGCTCATAGTCAATTGATCTAAGCAGGTTCTCATGTTGAGTGCCTGCAGAATATAAATAGGCACCAAAACATGCGTTATTGTGCCTCAAAAATGTGATCTAGACATACTTGTGATCTGATCAATTGTTCTTTAATTTTATACTGAATGCATTACAAACAATCTGTCTGGAAGTATCTTTTGCAGTTGTAGATAGTGATATGTGCTAATTATTGACTGTTTTGGCTGGGATGTCTGCTATTGATTGTGTTCTGTGTATAACAGTGAGCCAGCTTTTTGCTTGTGTTTTGGTTACTTGCGTTTCGAACTGGTGTGAAGAAACTGTGACTGTGATTTGTCCTGAGGTGACCTTGTGCAATGGTCCAGTCCTGATATGGTGGATGAAATATATGATATATACCGAATCTGCATGGGAATCACACATTGTGCTACTTTATAATGACAGCAGAATTTTGAAACAAAAGACCCAAAAGGGAGTGATTTACATCGAGCGCATTGAGCGCCTCAAAAAAGCGAGAACAGCAAATCTGTCAGCAACCACAATGACTGTTGCCCAGTGACAAATGTCTTTTTTTGTGAAAAGACTCGAATCACAAGGAAACGACATGTTGAAAACATTAGTCAAATGTATGACAATAACAGCTGAGGATTCTGTCAAAGAAGCAACCAAAAGAAAACAAGATCAGCACATCCTTTTGAAGGTGCAAGATACTGACTTGGCTGCTCGAGAAGCACATTACCATGCCACCTGTCGGAGAGATTACACTCCAGAGAATGACAGACACCAGCAAACCATCAAAGACACTAAAACTATTGAAGAGCAAGCTTCCAACAAGACCATATATTTTCAGTACATCGTTCAGTATGTTATGGGCAGAATCGTTTAGAGATAACGAGATTACCACGTTAAGGAAAAATTATGAAACTGGAACATTTCACGCATCTTCTCTGTAGAGGTAAATAAGTGATAGATGTCAACAAAATGTGTCAACACACCTCATCCTTGTTGAACAGTCACAACGCCACCATGCAGAGATGCATTAATAATACACATCAAAAGGGCCAACTTTCAAGCACTCTTGATATTCCGCAGTTAAGGCAACTAGAACCATTCCTCAAGCTGATGGCCAGGGCTTGCATACTGTGAATGGAAAAGTGGGAGGTAAACTGGACAGACTGTTTCTTCATGCCGCAAGACCTGGTTGAAATCCAGGTGGAGCAGCCCCAAAAGGAAGATGACTCTCAAGAATACCCAGAGCTTGAGAATCTGGATGGCTTCAGGTTTGAGGCTGACATATATGTCTAAGCTGGACATTCAGGGTCACTCAAAATAAGGGACATTGAGGTTTGGCAACCTTCTGTGGCACCGGCTTTGGTACCTGATGCTGGGAAAAATACACTCAAGCTATAATGAAAACCAGTAAGAAATAAGGAGAGTAATGCATTTTTTATATTTTACAAAGTCAGATAACAATTTCAGAAAGTCAATAATGATTTGTCAAATCAATGACAATGTGGACAACCACTTTCGTGAATATCTTTGACATTTCCTAGCTGTTCGTCTGTATTCTTGGCATAATAGCAAAGAGCCTGTGACTGCAAGCTGATACATGAAACTGTCCAGCAGTTGCATTCTGAATTAAGCCAAACCAGAGGTGCCATCCGGTGGCATCAGTTTAATGGCTCCTCAACCTAAACTGTTTTACTCAGACATAACAAAGGCAAAACTGGTAAGTTTTACATACACCGGCATGTTTCTTGCCTATCTTCCATGGGGTATAGAGTACTGTGAAACTGATTTCAGGTTAAATGGAGGCAGACCAGTGAATAAGCCAGCACCTGCAGCTGTCTTGTGGAAGTAGTTTATTGAGGTTTGAACATATCTGCATTTTTGTAAAACCTGCTTAACTTTTGAACTTGAGTATATTCTATTCCGTGACGTCATCCATTAATGCAGGTGTTAATCAGACATTCTCTGTGACTCTCTTACATTTGGTGGTAAATGAAGCACTTTGTTCAATATTTTTACACGATCATTGTACAAAATTATGCAACGTGACATTTTTTCTTTTTTAATACTTCATTAATCCCACGCACGTAATTCAGGCCACCATACCTGGGTAAGACAACAGCAGCCGCAAGAGCAGTGCTACCCATTGATACCAGCATGTGCAGTATTTTTGTGTCCAAACAATGGTATAGCTGCCTGTTGTTTGGGATTTGTAAGGGACACGCCCATTTTAATACATGCGATTAAGCTGCTATGTACCATCTCAGATAATCCATAAAAGCAGAGTATTTCATCTTGCAGACAAGCAGATATTGAAAGGACACACACTGAGCTCTCCAAAAATCATTGTCTCCAAAAATCCCCAGGGGAAGGTTTCGATACCTGGCCCATGGACTATCAGTGGAACAAATGCAGGGAGCGAAGTTGACAGCAAAGGTGCAAGGGAGGTAACCTTTGACGCTGGAACAAGTACAAGTCAGTGACCAAATTTCGGTTATTTCCCTTGATCCCGATTTCGTCCCTCGCCCGGCCTAAATTTAGGTATAGATGCGACGGCCGCTGTGTGTGTGTGTGTGTGTGTGTGTGAGCCAGTGATAAAGAGAAGGAGAGCGGCATGTTTGATATCGCATGTCTCAATTCAGTTCTCAAAATCCTGATCCGTCAGCCCGTGACGTGACTACATTGAACTGCGATATTGAAGAAATAGCCTTGAACCAACGATGGCTTCAGCGGGCCGTACCTTCAGCCGATATAATCAAGTCAAGCGAGAAAGCGTGAAACAGCTCAGTCAGTGCAGCACCGCTAAACTCAACCAGCCAAGGCAGCGCCCATGCCGCATCCACACACCGTCGGTACATAAAGTAGTAACTGATCATGCTGCGGCTTTACGTTCACGGCAGAAGCGAGGTGGCTTATCATCGTAGGGACGGCGACGGTGGGGGGGGGGGGGGGGGGGGGGGGGGGGGGGGGGGGCAGAGGGAGTGGCTCGACCACGCGCTCCGACCCGGAACGATCGAGGAGGCCGTGGCCGACCACCGGCTGACAACAACTATGTTAAGGCAGTGACCTCGTTTCACCACGTGATGTTCTCCTGCACCTCATGTTCAGACCATTTCCAGCCTCTGACTGGGAAACTACGCAGCGTGGGACTGCCCCTGTGTACAAAAAGCCTGGCAGTGTGCGATCAGCGTGAAGGATGGAGCCTCTTACGGGCTGCAGCCAGACTGGTCTACACCTGTCCACTGGCAGCCTACCTGTAGTATGTGGGACCACCGGCTACGTTCAACGCTTTCCCGCAGCTCGGGTTAATCCCGGCAGCGGAGGAAGGGGCGAACGTCCCCGTGTTTCCCGCACCCAGTTCTAGTCTGCTGGACCTGATTCCAGCGACCACCACAAGTGTATGCTTGCATACCCAAGTGTTTTTAGCCGCCTGACTACAGGCCTCGATTTTACTACAAGTGTATTTAAACTACCATGTGCGTCTTCGACGTTTGTAACTGTAAATACTGTGGGTGCCGATTGTACATATTACATGTTGGTGCAGCCCACCGACATAACTTGACCTTGCAAGGTTTTTCATCTGCAGCCCAGTTTTTAACTGTAAATAGTGGACGACGATCTTTTAACCGGACCCCTAGCGTGCTGCCCAGTTCTACGAGTGAATGCCCCAGTACAGCCAAGACGACCCAGCACCCTGACCCCTGTATTGATCCGCAGGTGGACACATCTCATCTCTCCCCTCACCCCTCATTCCCCCTTTGTTCCAGCGACCTCATATCCCGATCCAAATATTGATCCGCAAGTGGACCAAGCTTTCTTCGCTCCCCATCCCCCCGTCTCCCCCATGATCTAACTATGATATATCCAAGTCAAGCTTACTTTATAGATTGTCCCTAATATGCTTTTAGCATCTGAGGACATTAAACAAAAACTCAACAACAACAACGACCTCGCCATTGCGCAGCAACTGACTCAGTAGTGTACTACGCAATTGCTGTTTCAACTGCTGTGCAGGGCAGAGTCACCGAAGACAATGTCCGTGGCACTGCTGCTGAGGAACAATGAAGCAAAAGACAAGTCCAACTCAGTTTCTGAGCCCACTCCACGGCCTCCCTGCTCACAGGGCTTCACTGAGTGGGCTCTCTGACGGAGGGTCCAGCGGCACCATCTCCCTCCTCTTGATCTCGCCTGGACCCGCAAATGAGAGTCTAACTTCTTCGTGAGAGTCCAGCTCACCTCCCTCCTCGCGATCTCGCCTCGACTCAGGCACGGCACATGTTTGGGAAAGTGCAGTAAGTGTCGGAACGTCAATCGTAACACTGAGCTCTCGGGGAACCAGAGTGGCGCGACGTCATGCAAGGGACGGAACTCTTGCCTTAACGCCGCAAGATGGTTAACGTTTTGAAAGGCGTGCTGGTGGAATGTGATCCTGCTATGAAACAGTTGCTGCTGCATTTAGACGAAACAAACGAGTTTGGAAGGAAATTTGTCATTCAAGACTTAGACGAGACACATCTTTTTATTTCTGCCGACATCGTGGAAACGCTCCAAGAGAGAATTGACGACTTGATGGACAAGTTATCTTTCCCTCTGGCAGAAAAATAGACGTGAGACAACTTCATTTCCATTTTGTTCCATTTCCTCTTCTTGTTTGAACTTCTGATTTTGTGTTGTTGTTTTTTCCGCCTCGAGTACCCGCTGTGGGATGCAGCGGGTGCAGAAATTAGGTCTCATTTCCTTTAAGTCCAGAACTATCACGGTTGGGTAGCCGTGTAGACAGACGGTGTACTGATGTACTGCAGTTTTGCGTGCTAAGCTGACTCGTCATTAGCATTCATGATCAACAAACCTCGTATAGTCTTAACTTTACAATTTTAGTGCCCGATTAAAAAAACCCCCCAAAACCCACTGTTGTACGCTTTTGGGTATCACCTGCTCAGTTGCTGTTTATAATTATGGACAGCCATTCACTGAGTGAGCCCCAGGAAGTAATATTTTGTCAATGTTATTACTATATAAGTATATTGGTTTGAATTTCACAGTCGGTCAGTCACATCATTTTACAGATCTTCCCGACGTATTTCCACAAGCTTCAGTCATTTGCATTGTGTATGTCACTGAAACCACCTGACTGTTGAAAGATCATTAGTGGTGAAGATTAGAATTTTATAACTCATGTTCAGAACATTGTGTGATCAATTACATTTTCATTTTGTGAGACAGTAATCACCCCCCACCCCCCGGCAGCCCTTCTCTCTGTGCCTTTTCTCTAATCTGGATAACTGGAACCATGATGGTGATGACCTCTTACAGGGTGTTGATGAGCGCATGATAAATGCACATTATTATTACAACAATACAAGTTATGCAACCTTCCCATTTAAAAATATATATTTTTGACATTTTATTTGTAAAATGTAGTAAATTTACCAAAAACATTTTAAAAATGACAATCTGCTTATTGTTTATTGCTTTTATTTATTACTATATATATTACTATTATTATCAGGGTTGGTGTTAAATGGTATTTTACTGGTTCAGATCAGCATACTGGCAAACATTTCAGTAATTGGTTAGATGTACTGGCTGTTATTTTGTTTGACTGGATCTGACCCCCCCCAAAAAAAATGCACAGAGAGAGAGAGAGGGTGTGGGTGTGGGTGTGAGTGTGGGTGAAAACATGCAGTGACCCAGTGTGCATAATACATGTGTGTGTGTGTTTGTGTGTGTGTTTGTGTGTGTGTGTGCAGGGCTTCCATTAATACACAAATCTGTGTACCTTACACACTAGAACTGAAAAGGACGCACTAAATGTACCTCTAGAGGGTCCCATGGGACACATTAAAAACATGCCAGGTTACAGGGGGTTGTTAACAATAACATTAATTAGTCTAGACCCCCTCTTCCGTGTCATGTGAACTATTTCTACCGTAAAGTTACTTCAACAGTTACTTGACAGTGACTTTGTTGCTGACAAGTACAAATTCTCTCAAACTTCTTGAGGTACACAGGACTACACAGGTTACTTCATCATCAAATACGCCAGCACACACCTAACACCAAGATATCTAGGGAAGCATTTCATTTTCAGTGCTTTATCATATGCCAGGGACCCCCTTAAAATACTGGCTATAATGGGAGTCCTGCATTGTACCAATACCACTGAGCTGTAGACCATGTATTATATATATATATATATATATATATATATATAATATATATATATATCCCATGTACATGATGGTTAGGAAACAGCGCAGCAAGTCAGTGGCCTTTGTTGGCTGTGATTAGTGTTCTGAAGCTGTCAGCTGAGTCAGTCCACTGTCACTGGCTGTGAACCGGGCTGTTGTAGAGGTGGTTTGGGCTATCTCAGTATCTGGGACAGTCTGCACACAAGGTTTATGGAGGGTTGGTTTGGCTGTGAACCGGGGTGTTGTAGAGGTAGTTTGAGCCATCAGGGACAGTCTGCACACAAGTTTTATGGAGAGTTGGTGGTGCAGAGCGAGTGCACTCGCTTTCACAGTAAAGTCAAAAGTCAAGTTAAATTATTTTTCCAGTACAGCTACTGAACTAGGAGTAGTAGTTACTAGTACTAACTACTATTTGTACAGTACTAGTACTAGCAGTAACTTGAGAAAGTTGAAGGCAAATGTTTACTGGTAAAAATGGGCATGTACAACTACAACTGCCAATCTAACAGAACCACAGAGTGTTCCCCATAAATGTTCACCTCTTCCCTTATCTTGAACTTCATAAATTAATTCATGGTGATTGAGCCAAGTTCAGAAGTTCTCCAGTTAGTGCAAGTTAGATCCGGCATGTATCAGTTGTCAAGCTGATGCAAGTTAGATCCGACATGTATCAGTTGTCCAGCTGATGTTAGTTAGATCTGACATGTATCAATTGTCTGGCATGTATCTGTTGTCCAGCTAATGCAAGTTAGATCCCACATGTATGGTTGTCTGGCATGTATCAGTTGTCCAGCAAATGCAAGTTAGATCCGGCATGTATTAGTTATCCAGTGTGTATCAGTCAAGCTGATGCAAATTAGATCTGAAATGTATTGGTTGTCCAGCTGATGCAAGTTAGATCTGACATGTATCAGTTGTCTGGCATGTATCAGTTGTCAAGCTGATGCAAGCTAGATCCGACATGTATAAGTTGTCCAGCTGATGTTAGTTAGATCCGAGATGTATCAGTTGTCTGGCATGTATCAGTTGTCGGGCTGATGCACTCCTAGATCCAGCATGTATCAGTTGTCAAGCTGATGCAAGTTAGATCTGACATGTATCAATTGTCCAGATGATGTTAGTTAGATCCGACATGTATCAGTTGTCTGGCATGTATCAATTGTCCAGCTAATGCAAGTTAGATCCGGCATGTCTTAGTTATCAGGCATGTATCAGTCAAGCTGATGCAAGTTAGATCCGAAATGTATTCATTGTCCAGCTGATGCAAGTTAGATCCGACATATATCTGTTGTCAAGTTGTATCAGTTGTCAAACTGATGCAAGTTAGATCCGACATGTATCAGTTGTCCAGCTGATGTTAGTTAGATCTGACATGTATCAATTGTCTGGCATGTATCTGTTGTCCAGCTAATGCAAGTTAGATCCCACATGTATGGTTGTCTGGCATGTATCAGTTGTCCAGCAAATGCAAGTTAGATCCGGCATGTATTAGTTATCCAGCGTGTATCAGTCAAGCTGATGCAAATTAGATCTGAAATGTATTGGTTGTCCAGCTGATGCAAGTTAGATCTGACATGTATCAGTTGTCTGGCATGTATCAGTTGTCAAGCTGATGCAAGCTAGATCCGACATGTATAAGTTGTCCAGCTGATGTTAGTTAGATCCGAGATGTATCAGTTGTCTGGCATGTATCAGTTGTCGGGCTGATGCACTCCTAGATCCAGCATGTATCAGTTGTCAAGCTGATGCAAGTTAGATCTGACATGTATCAATTGTCCAGATGATGTTAGTTAGATCCGACATGTATCAGTTGTCTGGCATGTATCAATTGTCCAGCTAATGCAAGTTAGATCCGGCATGTCTTAGTTATCAGGCATGTATCAGTCAAGCTGATGCAAGTTAGATCCGAAATGTATTCATTGTCCAGCTGATGCAAGTTAGATCCGACATATATCTGTTGTCAAGTTGTATCAGTTGTCAAACTGATGCAAGTTAGATCCGACATGTATCTGTTGTCCAGCTGATGTTAGTTAGATCCGAGATGTATCAGTTATCCGGCATGTATCAGTCATGTACCAGTTGTCGGGCTGATGCATCTTAGATCTGGCATGTATCAGTTGTTAGGCTGATGCAAGTTAGATCCGGCATGTATTAATTATCCGGCATGTATTAGTCAGGCTGATGCAAATTAGATCCAAAATGTATTAGTTGTCCAGCTGATGCAAGTTAGATCTGACATGTATCTGTTATCCAGCATATATCAGTTGTCAAGCTGATGCAAGTTAGATCCGACATGTATCAGTTGTCCAGCTGATGTTAGTTAGATCAGAGATGTATCAGTTGTCTTTGTCCAGCTGATGCAAGTTAGATCCGGCATGTATCAGTTGTTAGGCTGATGCAAGTTAGATCTGGCATGTATCAGTTACACAGCATAATTATATCAGTTGTCTGGTTGATGCAAGTTAGATCCGACATGTATCCGTTGTTTGGCATGTATCAGTTGTCCAGCATGCATCAGTTGTCAAGCTGATGAAAATTAGATCCAACATGTATCTGTTGTTCAGCTGATGTTTGTTAGATCCGACATGTATCCTTTGTCTGGCATGTATCAGTTGTCCAACTGATGCAAGTTAGATCCGTAATGTATTAGTTGTCAAGCTGATGCAAGTTAGATCCGACATATATCAGTTGTCCAGCTGATGTTAGTTAGATCCGACATGTATCAGTTGTTTGGCTGATGCAAGTTAGATCCGGCTTGTATCAGTTATCAGGCATGTGACAATCAAGTTGATGCAAATTAGATCCAAAATGTATGCGTTGTCCAGCTGATGCAAGTTAGATCCGGCATGTATCAGTTATCCAGGATATATCAGTTGTCAAGCTGATGCAAGTTAGATCCGACATGTATCAGTTGTCGAGCTGATGCTAGTTAGATCCAGCATGTATCAGTTGTCTTTGTTCCCCCTGATGCAAGTTAGATCCGGCATGTATTAGTTACACAGCATAATTATATCAGTTGTCCAGCTGATGCAAGTTAGATCCAAAATGTATTAGTTGTCCAGCTGATGCAAGTTAGATCTGACATATATCAGTTGCCCAGCTGATGTTAGTTAGATCCGACATGTATCAGTTGTTTGGCATGTATCTGTTCTCCAGTTAGTGCAAATTAGATCCGGCATGTATCAGTTACAGGGCATGGATCGGTTGTCATTGTCCAGCAGATGCAAGTTAGATCCGACATGTATCTGTTGTCCAGCTGATGTTAGTTAGATCTGATATGTATCAGTTGTCCAGCTGATGCAAGTTAGATCCGAAATATATTAGTTGTGACACTGATGCAAGTTAGATCTGACATATATCAATTGTCCAGCTGATGTTAGTTAGATCCGACATGTATCAGTTGTTTAGCATGTACCGGTTCTCCAGTTAGTGCAAGTTAGATCTGGCATGTATCAGTTGTCCGGCATGTATCGGTTGTCCAACTGATGCAAGTTAGATCTGACATGTATCAGTTGTCTGGCATGTATCAGTTGTCAAGCTGATGCAGTTTAGATCCGGCATGTATTAGTTATCAGGCATGTATCAGTCAAGCTGATGCAAATTAGATCCAAAATGTATTCATTGTCAAGCTGATGCAAGCTAGATCCGACATGTATAAGTTGTCCAGCTAATGTTAGTTAGATCTGACATGTATCAGCTGTCTGGCATGTATCAGTTGTCCGCTGGTGCGAGTTAGATCCGGCATGTATCATTTGTTAGGCTGATGCAAGTTAGATCCAGCATACATGTATCAGTTGTTACACTGATGCAAGTTAGATCCGGCATGTATCAGTTGTTAGGCTGATGCAAGTTAGATCCGGCATGTATCAGTCAAGCTGATGCAAGTTAGATCCGGCATGTATCAGTTGTTAGGCTGATGCAAGTTAGATCCGGCATGTATCAGTTGTTAGGCTGATGCAAGTTAGATCCAGCATGTATCAGTCAAGCTGATGCAAGTTAGATCCAAAATGTATTAGTTGTCAAGCTGATGCAAGTTAGATCTGACATGTACCAGTTGTCTGGCATGTATCAGTTGTCCAGCTGATGCAAGTTAGATTCAGCAGCTGCCCCAGTGGCAGGCAGCAGTGGTGGTGGTGGTGGTGGTGGTGGTGGTGGTGTGTGTTCTAGACAGGGAAGGAGCATGGTGGTCACCAGTAGAGCTCTAGTAGTAGTACAGACCTTGTGTCTGACCAGCTACAGTGATTGTCGGACCGTTTCTGTGAACCACTTTTACCATATTATAGATGCCACACAAGTTTGGAAAATGTCTGGTGTGATCACTGATTTGTTATATAACTGGTAACAACAGCCGTTGGGAGGGAAAGTACTTAATTTATAATTATAATTTATACTGCCCACCACAGAACTGGCCTGTAAACTCCAGCACTTTATTTTCTGTTGTTTTGTGCCCCTGATAAAGCACCACAGGACACCACTTTCACACTGTTTAAATTTCTTGTCTGAAACTGTATTGTTCAAAGTTGACCAGTGAGACTGCTGTGAATGGCAGACGCTTGATTGATGATACATGATGAACAAGTCATCAGACTCTCTGATTGAGTAAACATGATGAACAGGTCATCTGATTGATGTAGTTGTTGATTAATGATACATGATCAGGGGTCGCGCTGCCTTTCAGAGATTTGCGTCAACCGACGCGAAACATTACGTATTTTGCGTCAGTGATACGAAAAATGCGTAGCCTACAGCATACACCTTGGACTGAATTAGTGCACAAAATGAAATTGATGGAGCTCACGATCTATAAAGTGAGCAGATGAAAATAGTAAAACGAAAGTCTATCCGTGCATGAAAAAGTGGAAATGTTCAGTAAATATGCCATTCATAAAGAGTTTGAATAGATCGGAACATCGTACGCGGCATCATTTTCCCAAGATGAGCAGACAATGTTGGCAAACCCAGTTCTTGTCTACCGTGGGTTTTGGTAATGAGATGAAGTTGAAATCGAGGCTGCTGCCATTTTGTCTCATTCGTATTTGATGTCAGTGCGCTTTTTGTTTACGGCTTCGTAGTCGTCTACATTTTAGTAAATTCTGATACATGCGGACAGTTAGACTAGGCACACTGGGTTGTTTCAGATTCCATCTTTGGGATCGTGTCCTCTCTCGACTGACCGGAAATTATCACTGATCAGTTTAGCAGGATACGTGATTTCTTGCTGGCCAGGCTGATATGGAGACCGATTATTCTTCCAGATACAGGTTCATAAGGATTCGGTTCAAATAAATCATTGTGCATCTGAATTTTATTCACACACACAGGGCACTACCAACTATAACGTGCATAGATCAGTGATTGGGGGGTGGGGGGGTATCGCCATACAGACCAAAATAATGGCAGCTTGCACGTTTATTTCGTGGTCCAGATTCCTCCCTTCATTGAGATTACACAGAGTTTGCAAATCGATCTAGTGTTGAGTGATGCGGCAGCCACCGGTGAGCTGTAACTTGCTGAATCAGTGTTCAGTCATTTTGCGTACGGTGACGCAGCGATGTGGCCAAAATGCCTACGGCACCTGAAAATGCAATATTTACACAAAATTTTGCAATGTGTGCGACCTCTGATGATGAAAAGGCTCATTTAATCACTCTAAACTTTAGAACTGAAATATTAATTTTACCTGTTTTGTAATTTAGCTGAAAATCATATTTAATAAAAGGCTGTTGGATACTAATGTTGTGGTGATGAAAGTATGACTACTGATGAATAATGGAATTGGAAATGGAAGAATTAATTGTTCTTAAGTAAACGAGGTGTGGTATTTTGCAAGATATAATATATATTCATATAATGACAGATGAATGATTCCAGTTTGGACTTGGAGATGATATCCTTTGGACATTAGAACAGGAAGGTTCTTGGGTCTGTTTTTAATTTAGAAATATAATATTAACGTGCTTGCTCAATATGTATTATTTGCTGACTGTGTTGTGTGTTCAGGATTGTTTGTCATTAGGTGGTACATCTTGTCATGTGCAGATTGTGTTCTGTGTTGTGGTTGGCTTGTCACTGGGTGGTACATCTTGTCATGTGCAGATTGTGTACTGTGTTGTGGTTAGCTTGTCACTGGGTGGTACATCTTGTCATGTGCAGATTGTGTACTGTGTTGTGGTTAGCTTGTCACTGGGTGGTACATCTTGTCATGTGCAGATTGTGTACTGTGTTGTGGTTAGCTTGTCACTGGGTGGTACATCTTGTCATGTGCAGATTGTGTACTGTGTTGTGGTTAGCTTGTCACTGGGTGGTACATCTTGTCATGTGCAGATTGTGTACTGTGTTGTGGTTGGCTTGTCACTGGGTGGTACATCTTGTCATGTGCAGATTGTGTACTGTGTTGTGGTTAGCTTGTCACTGGGTGGTACATCTTGTCATGTGCAGATTGTGTACTGTGTTGTGGTTAGCTTGTCACTGGGTGGTACATCTTGTCATGTGCAGATTGTGTACTGTGTTGTGGTTGGCTTGTCACCGGGCGGTACACTTGGTCATGTCCTCTGCTGACACTTATTGTGTTCTATGCTGTGGTTGGCTTGTCATTGGGTGGTACACCTGGGTATGTCCAGTGCTGATTGTGTTGTGGTTGGCTTGTCACTGGGTGGTCCTACTGATTGTGTTGTGGTTGGCTTGTCACTGGGTGGTCCTACTGATTGTGTTGTGGTTGGCTTGTCACTGGGTGGTCCTACTGATTGTGTTGTGGTTGGCTTGTCACTGGGTGGTCCTACTGATTGTGTTGTGGTTGGCTTGTCACTGGGTGGTCCTACTGATTGTGTTGTGGTTGGCTTGTCACTGGGTGGTCCTACTGATTGTGTTGTGGTTGGCTTGTCACTGGGTGGTCCTACTGATTGTGTTGTGGTTGGCTTGTCACTGGGTGGTCCTACTGATTGTGTTGTGGTTGGCTTGTCACTGGGTGGTCCTACTGATTGTGTTGTGGTTGGCTTGTCACTGGGTGGTCCTACTGATTGTGTTGTGGTTGGCTTGTCACTGGGTGGTCCTACTGATTGTGTTGTGGTTGGCTTGTCACTGGGTGGTCCTACTGATTGTGTTGTGGTTGGCTTGTCACTTTGGGGGGTCCTACTGATTGTGTTGTGGTTGGCTTGTCATTGGGTGGTCCTACTGATTGTGTTGTGGTTGGCTTGTCACTGGGTGGTCCTACTGATTGTGTTGTGGTTGGCTTGTCACTGGGTGGTCCTACTGATTGTGTTGTGGTTGGCTTGTCACTGGGTGGTCCTACTGATTGTGTTGTGGTTGGCTTGTCACTGGGTGGTCCTACTGATTGTGTTGTGGTTGGCTTGTCACTGGGTGGTCCTACTGATTGTGTTGTGGTTGGCTTGTCACTGGGTGGTCCTACTGATTGTGTTGTGGTTGGCTTGTCACTGGGTGGTCCTACTGATTGTGTTGTGGTTGGCTTGTCACTGGGTGGTCCTACTGATTGTGTTGTGGTTGGCTTGTCACTGGGTGGTCCTACTGATTGTGTTGTGGTTGGCTTGTCACTGGGTGGTCCTACTGATTGTGTTGTGGTTGGCTTGTCACTGGGTGGTCCTACTGATTGTGTTGTGGTTGGCTTGTCACTGGGTGGTCCTACTGATTGTGTTGTGGTTGGCTTGTCACTGGGTGGTCCTACTGATTGTGTTGTGGTTGGCTTGTCACTGGGTGGTCCTACTGATTGTGTTGTGGTTGGCTTGTCACTTTGGGGGGTCCTACTGATTGTGTTGTGGTTGGCTTGTCACTGGGTGGTCCTACTGATTGTGTTGTGGTTGGCTTGTCACTGGGTGGTCCTACTGATTGTGTTGTGGTTGGCTTGTCACTGGGTGGTCCTACTGATTGTGTTGTGGTTGGCTTGTCATTGGGTGGTCCTACTGATTGTGTTGTGGTTGGCTTGTCACTGGGTGGTCCTACTGATTGTGTTGTGGTTGGCTTGTCACTGGGTGGTCCTACTGATTGTGTTGTGGTTGGCTTGTCACTGGGTGGTCCTACTGATTGTGTTGTGGTTGGCTTGTCATTGGGTGGTCCTACTGATTGTGTTGTGGTTGGCTTGTCACTGGGTGGTCCTACTGATTGTGTTGTGGTTGGCTTGTCACTGGGTGGTCCTACTGATTGTGTTGTGGTTGGCTTGTCATTGGGTGGTCCTACTGATTGTGTTGTGGTTGGCTTGTCACTGGGTGGTCCTACTGATTGTGTTGTGGTTGGCTTGTCATTGGGTGGTCCTACTGATTGTGTTGTGGTTGGCTTGTCACTGGGTGGTCCTACTGATTGTGTTGTGGTTGGCTTGTCACTGGGTGGTCCTACTGATTGTGTTGTGGTTGGCTTGTCATTGGGTGGTCCTACTGATTGTGTTGTGGTTGGCTTGTCATTGGGTGGTCCTACTGATTGTGTTGTGGTTGGCTTGTCACTGGGTGGTCCTACTGATTGTGTTGTGGTTGGCTTGTCATTGGGTGGTCCTACTGATTGTGTTGTGGTTGGCTTGTCACTGGGTGGTCCTACTGATTGTGTTGTGGTTGGCTTGTCACTGGGTGGTCCTACTGATTGTGTTGTGGTTGGCTTGTCACTGGGTGGTCCTACTGATTGTGTTGTGGTTGGCTTGTCACTGGGTGGTCCTACTGATTGTGTTGTGGTTGGCTTGTCATTGGGTGGTCCTACTGATTGTGTTGTGGTTGGCTTGTCACTGGGTGGTCCTACTGTTTGTGTTGTGGTTGGCTTGTCATTGGGTGGTCCTACTGATTGTGTTGTGGTTGGCTTGTCACTGGGTGGTCCTACTGATTGTGTTGTGGTTGGCTTGTCATTGGGTGGTCCCTTACCCGGGATTGTTTTTTTGTGGTTTGGTTTGGGTAAAATGGGGGGGTTCCTCCCCCATTGTGGGGGTTGGTTTGCCTGGGGGGGCCCCTTAACGAATTTGTTGTGGTTGGCTCTTTGTGGATGGGGGAGCCTGCTGCACTCCTCCAGGGGCTGCTGCCACTGGAAGATGCCCAGTGAGGCGGGCGACAAACCCAGCACCATTCGTTCAGGTTTTAAGGATCTATCACTCTCAGAATAATTTCCAAATACTGCTGCAAGTGTACTTTACACTTAGCTTAATGTACATGCAAAGTTTCATGGTGTATCTGTAGTGGTTTTCAAGTTATTACGAGTAAAGTGAAAAACCAGATTTGCCCTTTTTTTCCCTGTAAAAAATGAAGTTTTTGCAGGCTTTAAGACTCTATCACTCTCAAAATAACTGCAAATGCTGCTGCAAGTGTACTTCACACTTAGTTTAATGTACATGCCAAGTTTCATTGCTGTATCTGTAGTGGTTTTCAAGTTATTACCAGTTAAAGTGTGGAAAAATTTTTTTTTTTTCCGCTGTGCAAATTGAAGATTTTGCCAACTTTAAGACCCTGTAACTTTAAAAGTAAGAGTCAGTGCTGCTTAAAAAAAAAGGAAACTGTGATAAACCCTGCTTGGAAATCCATTGGGAAAGCTGTCATTGCCATAGGGTTACCCACTGTGTGGTGTCAAAAGTGCTGTTTCATGCAAATCGGCAAGCTTGGAATTGTTTTTTGGAACATCTTCAGCCCTCTGCCTCCGTTTCATCTTTCTTTGCTGACCATATGATTTAGCTGTGACAAAGTGCAACCAAGATATACTTTTGAAAAATGTAAGTATTTGGATTCTCCCATGTTCATGTGAACCACTATAGGGGGGGGAAATTTGGGAAAATGTAATAAACTGTTTATTGTCGCCAAAACTGTTTTTGAATGGCTTATCTTTGGAACTAATTAAGATAAAAGTTACATTTTTTTCTTCATTTTCTTGTATCAACATGGACTGTCTGAAAATGCATAAATTAAATTGCTGTTATGAAATTGAAATTTTGGCTGCCGCTACCTAGTTGTACAGGGGAACGTGGTTATACTTATAGTATTGACAGAGCACCAACATCATGTATGTTGTACCGTGGAAATTGGTTATTGTAATGACAGGGAAAATTATTTTTACGGGAAATGGAAACAAAAGACCCAACCAAACCTGAAGAATAAATGGGATTTTTTGGGAAGGGATTTTGCAAAAAAAAAAAGGCCACCTGAAGAAAAATCCGGGATATTTGTGAATGGGATTATTTACGATAATGAAACAAAAGAGCGAACATTCCTCTTTCTAATGGTACTAATGTGAATACCATTGATACATTAGAAGTATTTAAAAACATTTTTTGAAAGAGAACAAATTCATTGCCGTTGCACGCTAAGCAACAACACTGCAAGTGGTCTAATACTGATAAGTGCTGTCGTGTCCGGCGCTGTCCGCAGCTGCGTTTTCACTGCTAGAGCTGTGGGCAATTTCGCTTCGACAATCCTCACAAAGACCGCGTCTGTTTTGGGTTGCGGGTCAAACAAACCGTAACGCAGCCAATCAGAAACCATATGAATGGATAGAGGAGGTCGAGTTTAACCAATTAGAGGTATTTTCAATTTTTTTCGTTCATCTGATGTTGGTCAACAACCGTTTGAAAACCAGCAAGATGTGTCCTCCATACCGGGAAGGTTTTCGTCGCAAAATCCACTAAGGTAAGTCTTGAAATGTACACCACAAGATAGCTTAGGGATTAATCTAATGATTGAGCATATGTTTTAAGTCATTTCATAAATTCTTATTGCCCCGCGAGTGAAAAAACAATTTGAACCTGATCGAAGTTTGACGTTGCCAAACCGATCAGGCAAGCCAGTAGCGAGTACGCCTGCAGAACTAAAAGTCGGCCTCTGCACGCTGAAATTAGCACGGGCGGGCAAAGAAGCTCATGCAAGTGGTTTGCTTCCCGGAAGGGCTGAAGTTTTGAGGGGCTTGAGACACTACCTGCTTTGTGCCCACAAAGCCAAGGACGTCACACCATCGATCGCCTGGGGAAGAGAGGCGTGGAAAGAGGAAGTGAAGCGCTAGACGATCTTCCTTGACAGGAAGAGAGAGGGCCATCGTCAAATCAGATGAACATTGGAACCGTTTCAAAGGCGCGGTTTGGGGAAACGTCTGAGAAAAGGGGTGGAGCGCATATGGGCTTTTCCGAGCGCATAGATACCCACCTCTATGATTTATTATATATATATCTATCTATATATATATATATATATATATATATATAGTTTGAGGGGCTTGTTGGGGTTAGATTTGGTGTTGTTGTTTTAACTTTTTGTTGTTGTTGTTGTTGACAGATCCAACCTGAGAAGTTGAGTGAATTAACAGGACTTGTCAGTCAAGCCCACCTCTACGATTTTTTCGACTTTTTAGTCATTTAGATATATATATATAGTTTGAGGGGCTAGTTGGGGTTAGATTTTGTGTTGTTGTTTTAACTTTTTGTTGTTGTTGAGAAGATCCAACCTGAGAAGTTGAGTGAATTAACAGGACTTGTCAGTCAAGCCCACCTCTACGATTTTTTTGACTTTTTAGTCATTTAGATATGACTAAGTGCCAAAAGGTGTGCATGAAAAGAGGACACAGTAGGTTAGAAAAAAAGTATGAAATAAAGTAAAAAGAAGTAGGTTTTTAGAATGTTTACTATATTGGTAATCATCACTTCAAAGTGGAAGATAACGACTTTATTAGTTTTTGAGAAAACGAGCTTTAAAAGATGAAAAGTGTATTATGTCGGATGTCAGGGATTGCGACACAAAAGTGCTACTGTATGGCTGGTAAATTATTATTTTTATTCCCAACCACTTTAAACAGATTAAGGATGTCCTCATAAGTATTTTCAAATAAATTTATTGCAGCCTGACTTCTTACAAAAATATTGACATGTACTGTTTGTCGCAATACCTGACATCCGACATAATTAAATATTTTACCTTTTCTTTCTGACAACAAAAAACACAAAGTTTCATCCATTCTGCCATTCAGACATTCTAGCGTAGGTAACAGACACACTGGAAAGTCAGTTTTGAGGAATTTGTTTCTTTTCTTGACATAGCACAAAAAAACTACACAAAGTGTCGAACATCAGCATTACAGCAAAGTATGACAATGTCATAAATGTGACTTGACAGTGCAATAATTATTGAAGATTCTACATTTCTCTTCAACTACAAATGTAAAAACATATATTTAAACACAGTGCTACATTCAACTTAGGGGGAAGGGTTTTGGAACATCAGTTTGCGACAGTCATAAGACTTGACATAAACATTAAACTTTCTCTTCAGCTAAAAAAATACACATAATTGAAAAAAAAAAGGGTAGTATGTACTTAGACCCAGAGTACTGCATGCAACTTCCTTTTGAAGGATTACATACAAGGGCTTGTAATTATAGCATTGTAACCCTTTGAGCACTTCCGACTGGCTATCTCATACTTCATTTAAAAAACCATTTAACAGAAGTCTAAAACCCCATACCACCTCCTACAGTAAAAAAGAAACTTACCTTGAATGTTTCAAGAAAAGCACACCAAACAGCACACCCTAAAAAAAAAAAAACTTTACAAACAAAACAACATTAAATTTTGGGAGCCTCCCAACTGGTAATCCGCTTTTTCCCCCCTAGGCACCCACCCTACCCTATTACGGGGGGCACTACCCAAAAGGGCAGATTTTGGAAGAGTGAACAAAAGTCTCAAGGGTGGGCCAGCAGCCACATCCTCAGTGAGGTCTTTTCAGTCCTTGATTGCGTTGGGAAAAAAAAAATTTTCCCTTTGTATCGTATGACCTTGACAGGAGGGCCTGGGATAACAGGGAATGGGAATGAGGGGTTCCTGTGATACGGGATAGTCCCCTGTTATTCATTTGGGTGTCAGGGGCTATGGAGCCATGGTGATGGGGAAGTTATAAAAGTTCACCAGTTTTGCTTTCCGGGCCCCTTTGTTGGAGATAGGGCAGCCAGTGCCAAACCCATGTTGTTGACACTGGATACCTGCAGCATCTCTGGGGTGTCCACCATGCTCCCTTTTTTCTGTACAGACTCGGGCCCGTTGATCAGGTTGTTGTTTGGGTGCCAGATAGAGCTTGCAATTCCAGGACGGGTGTGACAACTGCCTTGTAGGCCTTCCCTTTTATTAAAGAGGTGCTGATCTTCAGGGTTCTTCCCAGAACCCAGGGCCTGCTTGTTTTGTTGGTGATGTTGATGTGTCTCCCAGGTGGCGTCTGAGGTCAGTTGACACCCAAGAAGTGAGTACTGTTGACTGACTTAGCATCTGGCCATGCAGAGCATGGTAGGTTTCCCTTCTTTTAGTCCTAAGTAAAACTTGGAGAACACATGTTCCATCTGCTTTCTCATTACCCATACAAAAATTTGTTTAGATCATTTTGGAGTATTGTTGATTTCAGCTGTGGAGAGGGGGGCACTGACAGATGGCGTCTCTTCAAATATCTCAGTCTGGAGGTAGGTGTTGTGGCAGCTAGGCCTGTGTATAGGACAAACAATTCTGGGAAAAACTGCCTTAAGGCACCTCTGAGTCCCATGGACAAAGTTCGACTTATACCATCAACATGACAGTTTGTTGACCCTTCAGGAAGCTCTTGATCCATGTGTTTGTTCTACCGGTGATCCCATAATGGCCTTGGAAGCGGGCCACAAGGTCTACCAGTTTCCCTCCCTGAAAGTCTGTGCAGTTCCTGATTTTAGTGATTAGGCCAAGGAGTTGGGTTTCACATTTGAGCAACCACATTGAAGCCTGTTGTTCAGAGCTATGAAGTTGTCTTTGCAGATGCACTGAGACAAATGGAGGATCTTGCATAGTTGCAGAACACTTGTGAAGGAAATTGGTCGAATTTTTTGAAGGTAGCTTCTTAAAGAAGGGGTTAAAAAGTGTGGTTTTCCAATCTTCAGGCACAGTGCTGCTACTGAATGGGGGTTGAGATCAAAGGGCAAAACGCAGGGGCAATTTTGTCCACTCCTGGTATGTCAGCATTATTGGTTGAAATAAAAAGACAATAACAACCACCATGAGAAACATATCAACAAAAAATTCTATCCCAAACATAAAGTATCCTAAAATACAATGAATAATTCAATAAAATTAAAAATATCAAACCTGAACTAAAACCAAACAGCAAAATAAAAAATCTAGGAGTACTTACTAAACCATCCGTAAATACTTTAGGCCTTACAAAACAAACAAAAAGGTTCAAATGTCATCAGCACCCTTTGGGGTAACCCTGACGTCCGACCGACTTAATCCTCGAATTTTTTAAATATATTTTTTAAAGTTTTTACTGGCCGTCCCCGATTTCACAGGTCGATCTTGTCCCAAGCGCTATGCAATGTTGGGATTGGGAACTGTCATATTTCACAAAGTCTGCACTGTGCAACTGGGAAATTAGTTTTACGCCACATGGTGATCGGACGTCCAAATTACAGCAAAGCTCATGCTGCAATATAATTCTTCATTGCGATACTAGCCAAAGTCAGCCACCGCAAATCTCCCCCTTTGCTTAAAAACGACACTTCGTCCTACTGCGCTCTAACCTGAACACAAAAAATCATCTAAATAACTATTAACTAGCTGATTTAAAAAAATAAACGGTGAAAATTGTGATCGGACGTCAAGAATGGTTGGACGTACCTCACAAAATTTGCGACGTACCTTTCAATGTTCGCAGCAGAAGATTCCTTCACCCATTCAAATCAAATGTGACCGGGAAGTGTCACGTGGTACCTTCGTGTTTGTTGACAAGTGTAAACGTATAATGTTTTGTTTTTCGCTCACAACTTGTTAGATAGTCGGACGTCATATCTTTCGCAATATTTGAGGGCGGGAAATTTTTTTTAATGAAAAAAAGTTGTTTGGTTAAATCTTTTCAAAGCTGCGAGTGATTGACCGCGAGGGTTTTAGTGCATATGACGTCACTTCCGCTAGTCAAGGGTCAGAGTTGTTTTCAGTCTGTTGTGAAAGTTCGCGTTTTGTATTACGACCGATGACGTCCGATCAAATAAAGTTCGATACGCTTTTTGCAAAACATAATTTGTTGGAAATTTTTCTGTGCATGGATCTTGTAAAACGTCTTTCGCGAACATAACAGATGTGATAAATATAACTTTTCCTTGTTTTCTTTAACCAAACCACGCCGACAAGACGGGGTCTGTGCCACTGTCCGCTTTTCGTGGTTGAATTTCAGCAGTAAAACACACTTTAAAGGGAAAATTTCCCCAAACCCCTTCAAAATTTCTGCGCTATTATTTCAGCTATATCCTTTTCATTTTCACACACATTCAACCCACACTAATGACAAAATATTTTTTAAACATCTTTTATTCTCAGCACAACCAAGTCACCCATTGCAGACCCACCTTTTGGCACTTAGTCATATATATATATAGTTTGAGGGGCTAGTTGGGGTTAGATTTTGTGTTGTTGTTTTAACTTTTTGTTGTTGTTGAGAAGATCCAACCTGAGAAGTTGAGTGAATTAACAGGACTGTTGTCAGTCAAGCCCATCTCTATGATTTTTTTGATTTTTTAATCATTTAGGTATATATATATATATATAGTTTGAGGGGCTAGTTGGGGCTAGATTTTGTGTCGTTGTTTTAACTTTTTGTTGTTGTTGTTGAGAAGATCCAACCTGAGAAGTTGAGTGAATTTAACAGGAGCTGTTAGTCAGTCCCACCCCTATGATTTTTATATATATATATATATAGAGATTTAAAAAAAAAAAATTTGAGCCATACTGAGGGGCAAGTTGGGGTTAGATTATCTCTTCAAATTCAACTGCTTATTTTTGTTAATTGTTTCCCCCCCCCCCCCCCCCCCCCCCACACACACACAGCCACAGAGTCTCTCTCAACCTTGATTGCTAGTAACTAGATTAGTTCATGAATACTCATAATTTCATGTTTAATTAGTTTTTAACTGTTCCAAGAGTTTTTGGTTTGTTTTAATTTTTGGTTGTTTGCTTTTTACCCATAGTTATTTTGAGGTCTGAGACTAGGCCAGTTTAGTGGAGCCAGTACTACAGTAACGGTCCGTACTAGTGGTCAAATAACTTAAAGTAAGCCTTTGCTGTGTGCAGTTTTGTTTTGTTTTGTTTTTCTGCCTCCAAGATTTCTCATTTACAGCTGGCTGATGGCAGCGTCAGACTGAGAGAACATCCTGAAAAGAATACCCAGCCATGGTTGGAGTTCATGGACTTCCCCAGGCATTTGACTTCAGATGCTGGGTGTCCTTTCCCGAGGTACTGGATGATGTCACTCCCTGCTATTTCGAGCGGTCCAATGTGCCACAGCTGCGCATGATCAGCAAGCTCCGTGCACTTGAGTAAGATGTGGTTTCTTTATGATCTAACCTGTTAAAACTGTCATCAATAACACAAACAGCAGTTTTTCTCTTTCAGGAAATTAAGCTAATGTATTTTAAATTCTTTTTTTAAAGTTGACCCTCTAATTCAATTGCTAATCAGCCTAATGTAAAAATAAAAATCGCACACATTTTTAATGGCTTTTTAGATGCACCGAGACAGGATTGAACTTTCTGTGGTTTGTTGCTCCAGAAAGATTGTTTACATTTATCATAATAATCGCTTTGCTGCCATGTGTAGTTTCTGCAGGTTTCTTAACAATAGTTAACAGTATTAACTTCTAGTACTTGAAAAGTTTGTGATTGGGTGCAGGTGGGGTCCTGTCACCTGTGTACAAAGTGTAACTTTTTTGTTCAGCTATTTTATTAGTTACACCTGGTTCAAAATTTGTGCAAATAATTTGCAGACAAACGGCTGTTTTAAACTCACTTTTTTGTAAAAAATCTCAAACTGCGTACCGATAGTCTCAACAGTGGCAGAGGCTCTGCAACTGGTTGTCATATTCAAGTATTGGTTATGGTACTGTCCTTTAGTTTTATGGAGGTGTGACTTTTTGTTTGTTTTTTGCTTGTGTTATCAGGTGTCTAAACATCAACCATGGCGGTGCCTCGATGGAAGTCTCACCTGGGTCAACATCAGCTGCTGCTGTGTCCTCATCCTGTCTGTCCCCACATTGGTTACCGACTACAACGTCAGATTTTGAAGACTTGCAGCTTACCTCTCATGACATCTTGGAAGTTACAGCATCTGCAAGGGTTTTTAGGAAATCTCTGGCGTTCATCTACAAGATCCTGCTGGACCATCACCTGTTGCCTAAACATTTGAGAGGCAAGGGTTTTAACCAGAAGGTGGAACAAGCAGAGAAGTTCCAAGCACTACAGAAAGCCCACGATGCAAGGTGCAAGAGAGGGGAACCACAAGACCAAGGAACTGCTAACTCTTCTAGAGTCCAAGTTTTTTGGTGTAACATGAAGTTGCAGCAACAGATATCAACCTCAGAACAAGCAACGTTGGTCGTCTTTGGTGATGCTGAAGTGGAACAGAGTCTCAAAGCAGGAGCAACACTTACATTGCGAGTAGAGCCTCCAGCAGTTGATGAACATTTCCACTCTTTGTCAAAAGACAGACAGACAGGAGGTACATCTCTAGTGCAGCACTGGCTTATCCGAGACACATTCCAACAATCATCAGTGTCCTTCAAAAGCCAGATCCAAGATGCAGAAACAGAAATCATTCAGAATGCACCAGTTTGGCTTTCTCTTTGTGGGCTGGATTTTTTCTCTCTTCCACATGATGTACGAGACATATTCCCTCTTGTCCACCAGGCAAATGGGGATGCGACCTGTCGAGAGCATCACCCTGTAACCAGTGGACAGTACCAGTGTTTCCCAAACGTCATTGACTTTTCCATCCACACCGTCTAAAGTTCTCAGGTCACAAGCATGCCAGGCAAACAGTCCTCAAAGACCGACAGCCAAGTAAAAAGAAACGAATGTTCTCTAAAGAAGAGATTGTTCTCTGCCATTGACACTTTGGAAAAAGAGAAGTGTAAAGTTCACAATGTTCAAGCTAAAAAAGTGGCAGTAGCCAAAGAAAACCGTGAAAAGAGACAAACACTTACTGACTTGAGGCAGACAAATAAGCAGCTCAACCAAGCCTTGAAACCCCCCCAGTCTGAACTGAAAAGTCTGAAGAGAACTGACTCAAAACAATCTAGAAAAGCTGAAATAAACACGGCTGACCTACACCATCCGGCAGAAGACAATGAACTGCTGAAGCAGACTAGTGATAAGCTGGACAGCAAACTCCAGGAAGAAAAAGCATTGCGCCGAAAGGTTGGAAAGAAGCTTTCCAAAAGCAAGTCTAGGACGCAGCATTTCCAGAACAGTCTTTTGCAGCTCTGCAGAAACCTCAGCAGCAACCAGACTACAGAAGAAAGCGTAGAGGAGCTGATCACACAGCTCTTTGAAAGGGATGTTCAGTCGGCAACTCTTCTTAGAAGTTTAGCTGGCGCAGTTGGCAAACCAGCGGCCACAAAATCCACCGGTGGAATTTACAACGACAATCTTGCCCTACTGACAATGGGGCTTGTGAACATGGGGGTATCACAAGAAGCTGTTGGGAAAGTTATGAAGGCCCGCACAACTCATCTCGCTGGCAGAACTCTTGAATCTGTGGTTTCTCGCAGAACAGCGGGCAGAATGATACGAAGAGGTGGAATACTTTCTGATGCACAGGTTGCCATGGAGCTGGAATCTAATGCTTCCAGAAGTGGTGAGAGTCGGGCCTGACACGACCACCCGCAGAGGTACAGAACGTGTGTCAACAGTGTGGGGAGTGAGGAAGGAAGATGGCTCTGTGCGCTACTTACTGTCTCGGGTCCAGTGGTTGCCAAATCACACTGCAGATGTGCAGACAGAGCACATACTGCAGCAAGTGCATAAAGGAAGGGAGAAACTGGAGAAACTGAACCTTCAATCCCAACAGGCCATGTCAATTGCGCACATTGTTGAGTTCATTGGAGACCATGTGAACAACAAGCTCCATAAACATCTTCAAGACCACCACATGAGAGAACTAAGTCACCTGATTGAATCAGAAGAGATAGACTTGGCAACACAGACCACACCATCTTCACTGTACAAGTCGGCCTGCCAGCAGCATTCCTGTGCAAAAGTCAGTCGCTGTTTTTTTGAAGGCATGCAAGAAAAAGAGCCGGCCAATTTTGGTGCAGCCTTCGGAAGATTTGGCCTTAAGCAAAAGAAAGGACGGACTTATGAAGCTGCCTCAGCCAAGGTCATTGAGTTTGCCAGCTCCCAGTTCTCACCTGACTACGCCAACACTGTCAGCGTCGATTTCAATTGGGCAGATGTTTTCCGTGGCTGGTGTGAAGCCAACAACAGAACCTACCACCACATCGGCTATGTCAACAAAAACCGCCACTACCGCCACGAAAAGGAGGCATTCACCATTCTGATGTCGGCTGCAGATATTGTTGACTGCTACGAAAGTCGACGAGCCACAAGAGACCCAGATGGTGAACAGACCCTAGGAAACAAAGATCAGCTGGTGTTTGAAGGCTGGCAGTCGGACAACATCAAGGCTCAGTTGACTGCGGCTGATGCCACGCGGTTCAGCTTCCACCAGCCCTTTGGGGGGATGATAAAGGATGCAGCCACTGACGTCCTTTCTGTTGCGAAGTATATCCAGGAGGCAGGCGACTTCTTAACAAACGCATCCGCAGACTGTGGTTTTGCAGCGTCTGTCTTGGAAGGTTGTCAGAAGCTCTACCATGAGGCATTTCCATCTCCTCCCAATGTCAAACGCCCTGTGGGAGTGACCCTGCATCCATTGCTTCAAGATCTTGCAGCTGAGTACTTGCAGGCTGTCTGTCAGAAAGCTGCAGCAGGTTTGCGAAAAATTAGCTCCGAGTATTTCGAAGGCGGGCAGTACCATCAGCCAACACAGCACATGTTTGAAGTTCGGACTGGCCATGAAGCTCACACAGACAGAAACGAAAGTAATTTTGGCCATCTAAGCCAGCAACTTCGCAAGGAACCAACAGCAAGGCTGCAAACTGTCAACAGCAAGGTGGCAATGCGTGCCAATGACACAATCATCACAGTCAGGAACTGCCCTGAACTGTTGGCAGTTGTGGGCCAGAAAAGGAAATTGGAGCGAGAGGAAAGCTTGAAAACGATCGGCGTTCAGCTTTCGGACTTGGCACAACTGAATGAACCTCACTTAGCTGAGTTGCGGGAGGTTGCTGCAAGACGCCACAACCAGAGGCTTGAGAAGGAACGTCAGCTACTGGAAGCAGTGCATCGACAGGGGCTTGCTGAGACGGTGGCAGATGTGACCAGTCTGCTGTCTTCTGCTGCCACCAAGGCGGCCAAACTGAAACTGCTGAAAACACAGATTCAGCACAAGAGGTCAAGGTTCCCAGAATTTGCAGCACAGAACAAACAGCTGTTTGTTTTCAGCAGAGAGAAACGGCAGCTGACAGTTCTGGAACTGAAGACAAATCTTGAGGCAGTTGTTGCAGGCTGTGCAAACCCAGCCTTGGTGGTGACAGGAGACAGAGTATTGGTTACACCTGCGCACCAGGACCAGCCCCAGGATCTCCCTGATGGCACTGACCAGCCCCAGGATCTCCCTGATGGCACTGACCAGCCCCAGGATCTCTCTGATGGCACTGATCAGCCCCAGGATCTCCCTGATGGCACTGATCAGCCCCAGGATCTCCCTGATGGCACTGATCAGCCCCAGGATCTCCCTGATGGCACTGACCAGCCCCAGGATCTCCCTGATGGCACTGACCAGCCCCAGGATCTCCCTGATGGCACTGACCAGCCCCAGGATCTCCCTGATGGCACTGACCAGCCCCAGGATCTCCCTGATGGCACTGACCAGCCCCAGGATCTCCCTGATGGCACTGACCAGCCCCAGGAACTTGATGTAGACTCTGATGCTAGTGACTCTGATGCTAGTGACTCTGGTGCTAGTGACTCTGATGCTAGTGACTCTGATGCTAGTGACTCTGGTGCTAGTGACTCTGGTGCTAGTGACTCTGGTGCTAGTGACTTGATGCTAGTGACTCTGGTGCTAGTGACTCTGGTGCTAGTGACTGGTGCTAGTGACTGATGCTAGTGACTCTGGTGCTATGATGCTAGTGACTGTGCTAGTGACTCTGATGCTAGTGACTGATGCTAGTGACTGTGCTAGTGACTGATGCTAGTGACTCTGGTGCTAGTGACTGATGCTAGTGACCCGATGCTAGTGACTTCTGAGTGCTAGTGACTGGTGCTAGTGACTGATGCTAGTGACCTGATGCTAGTGACTGGTGCTAGTGACCCGATGCTAGTGACCTGATGCTAGTGACTGGTGCTAGTGACTGATGCTAGTGACTCTGATGCTAGTGACTGGTGCTAGTGACTCTGATGCTAGTGACTGGTGCTAGTGACTGATGCTAGTGACTGTGCTAGTGACTCTGATGCTAGTGACTGTGCTAGTGACTGATGCTAGTGACTCTGATGCTAGTGAACTGTGCTAGTGACTCTGATGCTAGTGACTGGTGCTAGTGACTGATGCTAGTGACTCTGATGCTAGTGACTGGTGCTAGTGACTGATGCTAGTGACTGATGCTAGTGACTGGTGCTAGTGACTCTGATGCTAGTGACTGGTGCTAGTGACTGATGCTAGTGACTCTGATGCTAGTGACTGATGCTAGTGACTCTGATGCTAGTGACTGGTGCTAGTGACTGATGCTAGTGACTCTGATGCTAGTGACTGGTGCTAGTGACTGATGCTAGTGACTCTGATGCTAGTGACTGGTGCTAGTGACTGATGCTAGTGACTCTGATGCTAGTGACTGATGCTAGTGACTCTGATGCTCCTCCCAGTCCCCTGATGAACGATGTTGACAGTGTACTCTCACTCTCAGAAGATGTGAGTTTTGACAAAGGTGCAACTGTAGCAGTTGCGTTCCTTGACAGGTGGTACCCGGTATTGTCTTGGACACATTCCTCCATCCAGTTCGTAGTGATCCATCGTGCAGTGTGTTCCGCTGGCCTAACAGAGCAGATGTTCAAGATGTGAACATCCGAGCAACACTGCGCGATGGATTGCAGTTGACTCCCCAAGGACTTCTGCACGGAACTTTGTTTCGTCTCCAGCTGACACACAGTGGCTCAACCACAAATCTGAGTGCTAGCCAATTTCAGTAGGTTTTGTGGATTTGAACAGTGTAAATATGTAAAGAGTTTTGAAGCACATGCTTGCTTGTAACGAGTTTGGCTGTCCTTTGTGGTCCCATGGCGGGGAATTTGTATGAAACTCTTCCAGATTATTTTTCACGGAACTTTGTTTTGTGTGAAGCTGACACACAGACACTCAATGACAAATTTGAGTGCTCAGCATTTTCGCTATGTTTTGTATATTTGAACAGAGTGTACATATATATTTAAAGAGTTTTGAAACATATGCTTGCTTATGGTGAGTTTGGCTGTCCTTTATGGTCCCAAGGCTGGGAATTTGTATGAAACTTCCAGAATCCAGATTATTTTTCACGGAACTTTGTTTTGTCTGAAGCTGACATACAGAGACTCGTTGACATATTTGAGTGCTAGCCTTTTTTGGTATGTGTATTTGAAGTTTGGCTGACAACTTTGAGTGTTAGCCTTTTTTGTGTATTTGAACAGAGAGTGTATATATATATTTAAAGAGTTTTGAAATATACACTTGTTTATGATGAGTTTGGCTGTCATAAGCTGGGAACTGGCATTTGTATGAAACTCTTCCAGATTATTTTTCATGGAACTCTGTTTTGTCTGAAGCTGACACACACTGACAGAGACTCAGTGATAAATTTGAGTGCTAGCCTTTTTTCGTATGTGTATTTCACTATTTGAACAGAGTGTACATAAACATGTAAAGAGTTTTGAAACATATGCTAGCTTATGACGAATTTGGCTGTCCTTTGTGGTCCCAAGGCTGGGAATTTGCATTTGTATGAAACTTTCCAGATTATTTTTCACAGAACTTTGTTTTGTCAGAAGCTATATAATAAATGGACAATAACATTATAATCATCAAAACATTTCAGTAACATGTATGGTTGTGTTAACAGACATTAACATTATAATCATCATAGCATTTCTTCATAACATTGACTGGAGTGACTGTGATACAAGTGTTAGTACAAGCCTGATAATTTTAAGAATGAGAATGATGTTTAAGACTAAGAAAAAAGTTATATTGTTCAGGATGTTTTGCGTACTTGAACAGAGAGTGTGCATAAATATGTAAAGAGTTATGAAATATACGCTTGCTTGTGAGGGGGGTTGGCTGTCCTTTGAGGTCCCAAGGCTTGGAATTTGGATGAAACTTCTTCCACTGTTCCATAATATTTATTTCTCCGATGTGTGATTGTGTTGTATAATTTTTTTTAAATGATCTTTTGGTAATGTTTGTGTATTGTATTACATCAGTTACACAAACAACCAGAATGACTTTAGTACTAGTGTTCCCTGCTAGTAGCCCACTGGTTGTCTTGTGAAATGTGAAAGTGCTGGGTTATTTCCCTTTATTTTTCCTTCCCTGGTAACCTCCCTTGGCTATTAAATCATGTAGAGTTTTAAACATCAATAAAACATTAATTATAAACAAAAATCATTATCTTCTTGATTTGTTCAATCTATGTTTGTTTTGATCATTTGTCCACATTTTTATGTTGAAAAAAGTGCTTTGTCTCATGGTAAATTGTTTTCAGCATTTTCTCATGAAAAAGCATTTTTCAAACTGGCATTTCTCAACAACAATGCATCCAAATAACATACCATTTTGTGTACACCTACGTTATATACATAGTGTTTCTTCTGTGAATGATTACAGCTGTAACCCTCACAATAAAAACGTTATGTTGGTCTGAAAATGTCACCTTTAGGTTAAAATGCCTTGCCCGAGCCTATATTATATAAGAGAGCAGTGTGCACTGTATGGTTTGACTCTTTGTTGGACAGGAGGGAGACAATTCCCTGTGGTGTAGTCGGTTGCCCACAGACTTTCACATCACTGCTGAGGTGAGTTGAAAGGGAAGATGTGTGTGTGTGTGTGTGTGTTTGTGTTTGGGGGAGGGAGATGTATGTGTTGGGGTGGGGGGTGGGGGGGATTGTGTTGGGGGAGAGTTGTGTGTGTGTGTGTATGGGGGGGGGGGGGGGGGTTGTTGTGTGTTGGGGATGGGAGAGGTGTGCCTGTGTTGGTTTAAACATTTTTTTTTTATTCATTCATCGTAATCATAAGCTCAACAAATAAGTACAGGAAACACAAAAGCAGTATGCTTATTTGAGTGTTACCTATAGATAAAATGATAATCACACAGACATTTACGATGGCAAGATGGCAAATTGTTGTCAAAACGTCAGAGGCAACAAAACCAACAAAGACCAAAATGACAACAAAAAACAACAAAACAAAAAACAAAACAATAGCAACAAAACGGGAGGAGGGGGTGGGGGTTAAAAAGCAAATAACTAACCGAATGGTCTAGTAATGTTGTCATAATTATTGATCTGAGAGAGAGGGAGAGGATTAAAATGTGTATTCTTCGCTTGTATCATAAACAAATTTTGGCAGACTTTTACAGATTTACAAGCGGTCGGTTTGGCGCAGAAAGTCGTGGACTATAGCAAATATTTTCTTATTAGTTTCTAAATGTAGCTGGTCGTTTCCAAACAGAAGTGTGTTGATATTTCTTTAATTCTCATCTAGTTTATTAATGGTTTTATTTCTAATACTATTATAAAGGGGACAATGTAGTAAGAAATGCTCTGATGTTTCTGCTGTATATCCGCATGAACATGTGTGTCTTTGGGGGGGTGGGAGGTGTACTTTATGTTAAACAGCTCTCTCAGTGCGCTGACAGTGGGTACTTTATGTTAGCTCTCTCAGTGCACTGACAGTGGGTACTTTATGTTAGCTCTCTCAGTGCGCTGACAGTGGGTACTTTATGTTAGACAGCTCTCTCAGTGCGCTGACAGTGGGTACTTTATGTTAGCTCTCTCAGTGCACTGACAGTGGGTACTTTATGTTAGCTCTCTCAGTGCACTGACAGTGGGTACTTTATGTTAGCTCTCTCAGTGCACTGACAGTGGGTACTTTATGTTAGACAGCTCTCTCAGTGCGCTGACAGTGGGTACTTTATGTTAGCTCTCTCAGTGCACTGACAGTGGGTACTTTATGTTAAACAGCTGTCTCAGTGCACTGACAGTGGGTACTTTATGTTAAACAGCTGTCTCAGTGCACTGACAGTGGGTACTTTAGATAGTTCTGCCATGTTGATATTGATGAAAAACATCAACAACTGTTCACAGCTGGACTGGTTCAAATTTCCATGTTGACTTGGTCCAGCAGTTGTGATTAACACCTTGTAACCTGGCTGTGAGTGGCCTCACTCTGCAATGCAAACCACTACAGCAGTGTTGGTTACATTTACAACTGTTACAGTTATGAAAACCACTGCAATGGTGTTGGTTACATTTACACTGTTACAGTTATGAAAACCACTACAAGTGCAACAGTGTTGGTTACATTTACACTGTTGCAGCTATGAAAACCACTACAACAGTGTTGGTTACATTTACACTGTTAAAGTTCTGAAAGCCATTACAACAGTGTTGGTTACATTTGCACTGTTACAAGTATGAAAACCACTACAACAGTGTTGGTTACATTTGCACTGTTGCAGCTCTGGAAGCCACTACAACAGTGTTGGTTACATTTGCACTGTTGCAGCTGTGAAAGCCACCACAACAGTGTTGGTTACATTTACACTGTTGCAGCTGTGAAAACCACCACAACAGTGTTGGTTACATTTACACTGTTGCAGCTGTGAAAACCACCACAACAGTGTTGGTTACATTTACACTGTTGCAGCTGTGAAAACCACCACAACAGTGTTGGTTACATTTACACTGTTGCAGCTGTGAAAACCACCACAACAGTGTTGGTTACATTTACACTGTTGCAGCTGTGAAAACCACCAC
The DNA here is from genome assembly GCA_018857735.1 of Alviniconcha marisindica. Taxonomy (NCBI): domain Eukaryota; kingdom Metazoa; phylum Mollusca; class Gastropoda; family Provannidae; genus Alviniconcha; species Alviniconcha marisindica. The sequence goes on along the minus strand of JABMCL010002145.1, from coordinate 105,897 downwards.
AACAGTGTTGGTTACATTTACACTGTTGCAGCTGTGAAAACCACCACAACAGTGTTGGTTACATTTACACTGTTACAGCTGTGAAAACCACCACAACAGTGTTGGTTACATTTACACTGTTACAGCTGTGAAAACCACTACAACAGTGCCCACCGCCACTCCTGTCACACCTGCCACAGACTGCTGCCCTCCGCCCACCTGCTGGACATTCACATCCAGGAGAACCACGACCCGCTCTTCTCTATTCTGGCCTGTCGTCAGAGCATGGTGAGTGCTGCACTGATATCGTTCATGTGGACACAGCATGGTGAGTGCTGCACTGATATCGTTCATGTGGACACAGCAGGGTGAGTGCTGCACTGATATCGTTCATGTGGACACAGCATGGTGAGTGCTGCACTGATATCGTTCATGTGGACACAGCAGGGTGAGTGCTGCACTGATATCGTTCATGTGGACACAGCATGGTGAGTGCTGCACTGATATCGTTCATGTGGACACAGCATGGTGAGTGCTGCACTGATATCGTTGTACACACATGTGGACAGTGAGTGGCAGCAGGGTGAGTGCTGCACTGATATCGTTCATGTGGACACAGCATGGTGAGTGCTGCACTGACATCGTTCATGTGGACACAACAGGGTGAGTACAGCACAGATACTGTACGGTCACATCATGTGGACACAGCATGGTGAGTGCTGCACTGATATCGTTCATGTGGACAGTGTGGTGAGTACAGATACTGTACGGTCACATCATGTGGACAGTGTGGTGAGGACAGATACTGTACGGTCACATCATGTGGACAGTGTGGTGAGGACAGATACTGTACGTTCACATCATGTGGACAGTATGGTGAGTACAGATACTGTACGGTCACATCATGTGGACGGTGTGGTGAGTACAGATACTGTACGGTCACATTATGTGGACAGTGTAGTGAGTACAGATACTGTACGGTCACATCATGTGGACAGTGTAGCGAGTACAGATACTGTACAATCTCAGCCTTTCACCAATACTCACAGATTCCTGGCTGGTTTGTTTACATTCATGAGTAGGTGGCCTATTGTCAACCCGCTCAGAGCTAGTGGGCTGGTTTAAAACTATCATCACGACTATGGAAAAAACCCAATCAAGTCAAAAACGATTGTATTGTCTTTTGCGACATTATACTGAGCTGCGAAATGTGGTCAGTCCTCCATGCAAATGAATGGCGTGAAACTAGTAATGTGGCCAAAAACTGATGTAAGCAGTGAACTATCACTTACCCCGTTCCTGGTCACACACCCTGGCCTGACAGCTGTCAGAGTTGATAACTCTGTTCTAACATTCCTTGTCACACACCCTGGTCTGACAGTTGATAACTCTGTTCTAACATTCCTTGTCACACACCCTGGTCTGACAGTTGATAACTCTGTTCTAACATTCCTTGTCACACACCCTGGTCTGACAGTTGATAACTCTGTTCTAACATTCCTTGTCACACACCCTGGTCTGACAGCTGTCAGAGTTGATAACTCTGTTCTAACATTCCTTGTCACACACCCTGGTCTGACAGCTGTCAGAGTTGATAACTCTGTTCTAACATTCCTTGTCACACACCCTGGTCTGACAGTTGATAACTCTGTTCTAACATTCCTTGTCACACACCCTGGTCTGACAGCTGTCAGAGTTGATAACTCTGTTCTAACATTCCTTGTCACACACCCTGGTCTGACAGCTGTCAGAGTTGATAACTCTGTTCTAACATTCCTTGTCACACACCCTGGTCTGACAGCTGTCAGAGTTGATAACTCTGTTCTAACATTCCTTGTCACACACCCTGGTCTGACAGTTGATAACTCTGTTCTAACATTCCTTGTCACACACCCTGGTCTGACAGCTGTCAGAGTTGATAACTCTGTTCTAACATTCCTTGTCACACACCCTGGTCTGACAGCTGTCAGAGTTGATAACTCTGTTCTAACATTCCTTGTCACACACCCTGGTCTGACAGCTGTCAGAGTTGATAACTCTGTTCTAACATTCCTTGTCACACACCCTGGTCTGACAGCTGTCAGAGTTGATAACTCTGTTCTAACATTCCTTGTCACACACCCTGGTCTGACAGCTGTCAGAGTTGATAACTCTGTTCTAACATTCCTTGTCACACACCCTGGTCTGACAGTTGATAACTCTGTTCTAACATTCCTTGTCACACACCCTGGTCTGACAGCTGTCAGAGTTGATAATTATGTTCTAACAATTGACTTACCGCAACATCAGAGTGTGACAGAGAGACAGAGACTGTGTGAAAGAAAGACTGCTTAAAGTCTTTAATTAAATCATATTCTGTCGTACAGATCTGGACTTTGTTGTGTACAGTAAACATATAAGAGGAGTTTATTTTGCATTTAAAATGCACTTTCTTTTGCATATTTGCAACCCCTGATATTATGTGTGTGTTTTGTGCTTGCTGTACACATCGTTGCAGTGAGAAGTTCTCTGTGTCTACAACCTGATATGTTATGTGTGTGTTGTGTGTTTTGTGCCTGCAGTACCAGTTGTTGCAGAGAGAAGTTCCCTGCGTCTACAGCCTGACGTGCGTGTTGTGTGTTTTGTGCCTGCAGTACCAGTTGTTGCAGAGAGAAGTTCCCTGGGTCTACAGCCTGACGTGTGTGTTGTGTGTTATGTGCCTGCAGTACCAGTTGTTGCAGAGAGAAGTTCCCTGGGTCTACAGCCTGACGCGTGTGTTGTGTGTTTTGTGCCTGCAGTACCAGTTGTTGCAGAGAGAAGTTCCCTGGGTCTACAGCCTGACGTGTGTGTTGTGTGTTTTGTGCCTGCAGTACCAGTTGTTGCAGAGAGAAGTTCCATGGGTCTACAGCCTGACGCGTGTGTTGTGTGTTTTGTGCCTGCAGTACCAGTTGTTGCAGAGAGAAGTTCCCTGGGTCTACAGCCTGACGTGTGTGTTGTGTGTTTTGTGCCTGCAGTACCAGTTGTTGCAGAGAGAAGTTCCCTGGGTCTACAGCCTGACGCGTGTGTTGTGTGTTTTGTGCCTGCAGTACCAGTGTCTTGTGGAGAGTTGCAACGAGAAGTTCTCTTCACCGGGTGATCGGCGACAACACTTAATCAAGACTCACCACTATCCTGCCAACTTCCGCTTTCACCGTTTGCGTTGTGTGGGTGACCAGCAGAGGTAAGTGTGACGCGTGTGATCAGTCACCATACTGTGCTGTGCGGGCGACAAGCACAGTTAAAGGTGGTTTGTCATTGTGGTTTCTTGTGCAAAGTCCTTGCACAAGTAAGTGTGGATTGTTCCCACAAGTTACATGGTTTGTTCCTGCTCTATGCATAGCTTAATCTACACATATATTGTTGCCCACTTGGTAGCTTGCTTGTTTGTAGGAGGCAGGTATTGTTCCCCACCAGGTGTCTAGCTCATGCGCACGGCTCGCAGACACATGTGCTGTTCTCTGCTAAATACGCAGATAGTTCCCACCAAGTAAGAGAAACCCTGTCTGCAAGACTACTAGATACACGTACTGTTCCCTGCTAAGTGCACAGTTCCCACCAAGCAAGACAACCCCTGTGTGCATGACTACTGTGGCATACTGTTCCTGTACTGTTCCCCGCTAGATACAGGGACAGTTCCCACCAAGTAACAGAAACCAGAAGTACTCAGCTGGACTGGGCAGTACCTACAGATTGTGATGACATAGTCCACGCAGCATTTGACATTGACTTGCATGCTTCGTGGTGAAAACTGCTCTTGTAACAACTGTGTATGGAGGCTTTCCCCACTTCTAAGGCTGGTTTATATATAATGCCCCAAACGAAATGTTAAGGAACTGATCACGTTTTTTAGAGAATGGTTCTAGCAAACTGAAGAAATTCCAGCACTGTGGGATTATTGAGGCTGGATAGCTGCTGTGCTGCTGCTGGCTTTCCTGAAGGAAGTACCCCAAAGTGTATACAAAAGCTGGACATGAAATGGACAGATTCTCAGACAGGTGTCAAAAGCAACATACTGCAGCTGTAACTAAGAAATGACTGAAGTGTTGTCATTTTTGTGGCATGAAACTGAATGAAAATAAGATCCTGTTTTAGTCTGGCGTTTTTGCGTCTTGCAGGAAGAAGGGGCAGACGGACAGGACAGACGACACCATGGAGGTCGGCCATTCCTCTTCCGCCGACAGTCACAGGGCTGCGTCGGAAGCAGACACACGCAGCAGCTCCGGCCCCCTTCTGCCAGAGACAGGCGACACTCCGTCAGCAGCCCACAGCCACAAAGAAAGGTCTGCGTCAACAGGAAGTGCTCAGCAGTCTGATGGGAAGGCAGAAGATGAGTCGCCAGGGATGGACGTGTTGGAAGCGGAGAGACCGAGTGCGCCTCGCCGAGTCTTTGTTCACAAGTAAGCAGTTCATTGACTGGCTTGCTGACCATCAGTCATTGTGTAGAAGTGGATGTGCTTTCACTCTCATCTGTTTGTAGAGTATGTATTTTATTTGTAACATGCGAACAGATGTACCAGACGCCATAGGGAGGGTGAGACTAACATGCGAACAGATGTACCAGACGCCATAGGGAGGGTGAGACTGTAACAAGTGAACAGATGTACCAGACGCCATAGGGAGGGTGAGACTGTAACAAGTGAACAGATGTTCATAACACACTAGGGAGGGAGATTGTAAAACACTAATCTGTGAACAGACCCACAAGGCACCATCATTCTGTAAGCAGAGAGTGTAAGATGTTACAGATATATGATGCACCGTCATTCTATAAGCAGAGAGTGTAACGTGTTACAGATGTATGATGCACCATCATTCTGTATGCAGAGAGTGTCACGTGTTACAGATGTATGATGCACCGTCATGCTATAAGCAGAGAGTGTCACGTGTTACAGATGTATGATGCACCGTCATTCTATAAGCAGAGAGTGTAAGGTGTTACAGATGTATGATGCACCGTCATTCTATAAGCAGAGAGTGTCACGTGTTACAGATGTATGATGCACCGTCATTCTATAAGCAGAGAGTGTAACGTGTTATAGATGTATGATGCACCATCATTTTATAAGCAGAGAGTGTAACGTGTTACAGATGTATGATGCACCATCATTCTATAAGCAGAGAGTGTCACGTGTTACAGATGTATGATGCACCGTCATTCTATAAGCAGAGAGTGTAACGTGTTATAGATGTATGATGCACCATCATTTTATAAGCAGAGAGTGTAACGTGTTACAGATGTATGATGCACCATCATTCTATAAGCAGAGAGAGTGTCACGTGTTACAGATGTATGATGCACCACTGTTGGAAAGGTGTGTCAGAAAAAAGGGTGCCGTGGGGTTGGTCATTGATTGTTGTCATGCTGGTTGACAACCCACTTGTCATTGATGACTGTCATGCTGGTTGACAACCCACTGGTCATTGATTGTTGTCATGCTGGTTGACAACCCACTGGTCATTGATTGTTGTCATGCTGGTTGACAACCCACTTGTCATTGATGACTGTCATGCTGGTTGACAACCCACTGGTCATTGATTGTTGTCATGCTGGTTGACAACCCACTGGTCATTGATGACTGTCATGCTGGTTGACAACCCACTGGTCATTGATTGTTGTCATGCTGGTTGACAACCCACTGGTCATTGATTGTTGTCATGCTGGTTGACAACCCACTGGTCATTGATGACTGTCATGCTGGTTGACAACCCACTGGTCATTGATGACTGTCATGCTGGTTGACAACCCACTGGTCATTGATGATGGTCCTGTTGACTGACAACAACCTGTTGGTCGTGGTTTTCCCAGGGTGCCCCACAGCCTGTCGTTCGGCCATGGCGTCAGTCGCGGCTTCCTGCGTCCTGCCCGCGCCATCCGACCCAAGGGAGGCCACTGGCACCAG
>JABMCL010002145.1:90000-95000 GCA_018857735.1 Alviniconcha marisindica | reverse complement strand
AAAGGACCAACACGAAAACAACAGTCCGTGTACTTTTACTTGGAGAGAATAGAATTATTATGCCATCTGTGTTACACCTATATTGACTAATGCGGATATTGGCTACACCTGTATTGGCTAATGCGGATATTGGCTACACCTGTATTGGCTAATGCGGATATTGGCCACACCTGTATTGACTAATGCGGATATTGGCTACACCTGTATTGGCTAATGCGGATATTGGCTACACCTGTATTGACTAATGCGGATATTGGCTACACCTGTATTGATTAAAGCGGTTATTGGTTACACCTGTATTGACTAATGCGGATATTAGCTACACCTGTATTGACTAATGCTGTTATTGGCTACACCTGTATTGACTAATGCGGATATTGGTTACACCTGTATTGACTAATGCGGATATTGGTTACACCTGTATTGACTAGTGCAGATATTGGCTACACCTGTATTGACTAATGCGGATATTGGTTACACCTGTATTGACTAATGACGGTTGTTGATTACACCTGTGTTGACGAATGATGGCTGTTGACCAATCACTGCTGTTGGTTACACCTGTTTTGACCAATGGCAGGTGTTGGTTATACCTGTGTTGACCAGTGGCGGGTGTTGGTTACACCTGTGTTGACCAATGACGGCTGTTGGTTACTGTGCTGACCAATGGCGGGTGTTGGTTATACCTGCGTCGACCAGTGACGGCTGTTGGTTACACCTTCATCGGCCCTCTGAGGACCGATTCTCGGCTCCTTTCACCTGCTTGGCTTACCACGGCTGTGCCGTCAGCTGGTGTAGGGATGAGGCCGTTTCATCCTGGTCCCGGTTGAGTGGTGAGTGAGGTAACTTCATGGTCAACGTGGCCCGGCACAGGCAGCGCCACAGGTGTGGCGGGAGGAACAAGTGTCTGTCTGCACAGCCCCGCCCATAACCACGGACATCCAGGTACAGCAACAGACACCCAGGTACGGTAACAGACATCCAGGTATTATAGTAACAGACATCCAGGTATCACAGTAACAGACATCCAGGTATCACAGTAACAGACATCCAGGTACAGTAACAGATATCCAGGTATTATAGTAACAGACAGACATCCACGTATCATAGTAACAGACGTCCAGGTATTATAGTAACAGACATCCAGGTACAGTAACAGACATCCAGGTATTATAGTAACAAACAGACATCCACGTATCAAAGTAATAGACATCCAGGTACTGTAACAAACATCCAGGTATTACAGTAACAGACATCCAGGTATCATAGTAACAAACATCCAGGTATTTAAGTAACAAACAGACATCCAGGTATAGTAACCGACATCCAGGTACAGTAACAGACAACAGGTATAGTAACAGATATCCACGCATTATAGTAACAGACATCCAGATATTATAGAAACAGACATCCAGGTATCATAGTAACACATCCAGGTACAATAACAGAAATCCAGGTATTACAGTAACAAACAGACATCCAGGTATTGTAGTAACAGACATCCAGGTACAGTAACAGACATCCAGGTATTACAGTAACAGACATCCAGGTATCATAGTAACACACCCACCGAGATTAAGCCACACATTGCCCTTCAGTGACACACAGTCATACACACAGTACTACCGCTGATAACCACACAGCCACACACACAGTACTACCGCTGATAACCACACAGCCACACACACAGTACTGCCACTGATAACCACACAGCCACACACACAGTACTGCCACTGATAACCACACAGCCACACACACAGTACTGCCACTGATAACCACACAGCCACACACACAGTACTGCCACTAATAACCACACAGCCACACACACAGTACTGCCACTGATAACCACACAGCCACACACACAGTACTGCCACTAATAACCACACAGCCACACACACAGTACTACCACTGATAACCACACAGTCGTGCACACAGTACTACCGCTGATAACCATAATAACGCGTGGCAGTATTGTCACTCGTATCCAACTATAGTAACATTTTGCCTGTCTGTCTCTCTGTCTGTCTATCTGTCTGTCTGTCTGTCTGTCTGTCTGTCTCTCTCTCTCTCTCTCTCTCTCTGTCTCTCTCTCTCACACACACACACACACACACACACACACACACACACACACACACACACACAACACACACACACACACACACACATCAGACAGGCCATGTCAGACCTAATACAGGCCCAGTACAGGCCATGTCAGACCTAGCACAGGCCATATCAGATCTAGTACAGAACACGTCAGACCTAGTACCGGCCCAGTACAGGCCATGTCAGACCTAGTAAGGCCATGTCAGACCTAGTAAGGCCATGTCAGACCCAGTGCAGGCCATGTCAGACCTAGTACAGGCCATGTCAGACCCGGTACAGGGCATGTTAGACCCGATACAGGGCATGTCAGACCCGGTACAGGCCATGTCAGACCTGGTACAAGCCATGTCAGACCCGGTACAGGCCATGTCAGACCCGGTACAGGCCAGGGACGGAAGCATGTGGCACACAGATGACTGCAGGAGGTGAGGGGTGCCGTAGGGGTGGGGGGTGCTGGGTGGTGGTGGTGGTGAGATCTGGGGTCACGAGGGGGGGGGGGGGGGGGGAGGGTGAGGTGGGAATGGGGTGAGGGCGGGGGTGGTAATGGGGGTGTCACAGCGATGGGAGGAGTATGAACGATGACTCGTCGGTCTTTGGGACTAACCCTTTTGTTGAAGATCTGTCATCAGCTGAAATTCAAAAGAGAGTAATGGAATTTATCCACTATATTTACCAAAACGAAGAAATTATGCATTGAGGATTTTTACTGTCTGTCTGTCGGTCTCTCTGATATAACCGTCCTGGCTGACAGGGCGTAACAAAATCAAATTACTTATTCTGTCTGCACCCCCCCCCCCCCCCGCTCCCCAGATGTTGACCGAACCTAAACTAACAATCCTTGCATAATAACGTGTACGAGTCCCCCCCCCCCCCCCACCTCTCCCTCCACCACCTTTTCTATACATGTAACTCCGATAACATCCCGACCTATCGCTTCCGTCATCGTTGTCGTTATCATCAAAGCGCAACAGAGCGCCGTGCCGGACGAGCAGTTCATTTCCGGAAGCAGCCTCCTGCCCGTTGTGGCGTCACCGCGCTTCCTGTCGCCGCTCAGTGCTGACGTAGTTTTTGTGGCGGAACGTATTGGCGTGTCGGACAGCGTGACGTAGTCAGGGATATATAAATATAAAGTCCGCGCGCCGGTCATTAGTTGCTTAACACCTTCCCACAGTGCCGCGGAAGTAGTTGTATTCCAGGGTTGGATTACTGAACAGGTAACACGCACGTGTTCGTTGGTTGACTTCAGTTTTGTTTACCTAGTTATTCCCTTCTCGGCTTCTTCTTCAGGCAACGCCTTGACGTCACTCGGCCGTGCGGCTGACGGCAAGCAAAAGTCCAAAAACGAACGGAACTGTTTACAAATTTATTGATTTTTAATTAATTTATTCATTCAGCAGTCGAGCTAGTTATCTATAGCTGCTTGTTTCAGTACTGACTCATTGTTGATCAGTTGATGTTTCAGTGTTGACTTATTGTTGATCAGTTGGTGTTTCAGTGTTGACTTGTTGTTGATCAGTTGGTGTTTCAGTGTTGATTTATTGTTGATCAGTTGATGTTTCAATGTTGACTTATTGTTGACTAGTTGAGTTATGTATTTACCTCTGTTTATATTGTTGACTGAGCAAGCCATATGTAGGTTAAAAAGAAGAAACAAAGAAACAAAAAATAAGCAATGAAACAAAGAAATAATAAAATAATTAAACAAATAAAACAAATCTGACGTGTAAAGCAGGCCAATCGCAACTGAAGCTCGATTGACTAGAAGACAGCTGCAGGTCAGAAAAAGGAATTGACAGACGTCATTGTACTGGTTGTTTGTGCCACCAGAGTCAAGCAGACAGAAAGAGGACAGAATGAGTGAACGGGATGGACGGGTAAACAGCCAGATGGCTGGATGAGCGGGGAATGAGTGCATTGAGTAGTGGAGCGTTTGGTTAATACATAGAGCTGACGAACGTTCGGTTAATACACAGAGCTGACGAACGTTTGGTTAGTACATAGAGCTGACGAACGTTTGGCTAATACATAGAGCTGACGAACGTTTGCCTAATACATAGAGCTGACGAACGTTTGCCTAATACATAGAGCTGACGAACGTTTGGTTAGTACATAGAGCTGACGAACGTTTGGCTAATACATAGAGCTGACGAACGTTTGCCTAATACATAGAGCTGACGAACGTTTGCCTAATACATAGAGCTGACGAACGTTTGCCTAATACATAGAGCTGACGAACATTTGGTTAATACATAGAGCTGACGAACATTTGGTTAATACATAGAGCTGACGAACATATGGTTAATACATAGAGCTGACGAACATTTGGTTAATACATAGAGCTGACGAAACTCATGGCTCCTTGCGTTGTGAAATTCTGCAGAAGACAGTCCAAGATGCAGGCCATCACTCTCTGCCTGCTCCTATTTCCTGTGGCCATCCGCGCCGTGCCCTGTACCGGTAAGTTGTCAACCGCTATTGGTGTACCGTCCCTGTACAGGTAAGTTGTCAACCACTATTGGTATGCCGTCCCTGTATCGGTAAGTCGCAACCGCTATTGGTATATTGTCCGCGCCGGGCCCTGTACCGGTAAGTTGTTAATCACTATTAGTATACCAACCCTGTACTGGTAAGTTGTCAATCACTATTGGTATACCGTCCCTGTATCGGTACGTCGTCAACCGCTAATAGCATACTGTCCATGTATGGGTAAGCTGGTGAATTCTCAACAGCTTTGGTATACCTTCCCTGTACCTGTGAGTTCCCAATAGCTTTGGTAAACCATTTCTGTACCTGTAAGTCGTCAACCGCTATAGGTATACTGGCCCTGTATCGGTACGTTCCCAACAGCTTTGGTATACCATTTCTGTCTTGCACGCTTCACGTTTACACGTCTT
>JABMCL010002145.1:82500-85000 GCA_018857735.1 Alviniconcha marisindica | reverse complement strand
AGGAGCGCAGGACTCGTAATCAAAGTCCCGGGTTCGAGTCCCGGCGGGAGAATTTTCTTCTCCAGGGTCAACTTTCCGTGCTGACTCTTATTTCGGTATCCGTTCCACCCCCGTGTTACCGCAGTAGCACGTAAAAGATCCCGCACATTTGCCAAAAGTGCAGGTGGCAGGTTACAACTAAACACGAATGCACCTACATATGTGGCTTTGCATGAAGTGACGTGATATGGTGCATGGTTGCATGGTGTACACACAACGCGCCGAGATGGCAGCAGTTTCACGTGGCACCAGCCATGTAACAAACAGCGCTGTAAGTACACCACTTCGGTGGATATTCCAAAACGCGCTATAAAAAGCTAGTCAAGTCATGTAGAATCACATGCGAGCGCAGTGAGTCTGCTCGAGAGCGGAGATAGCGCTGTGTAAGTGATCATCATCAACAGCAATAACAATGCGATGACGACAAATTGGTTTTCCTGCAGGGTTTAATGAAGGCAGTATTTTCTGGGACGATGAGGACGATGAAAACCAGAACACCGAACCTAGGAACACAGCCTACCACATCGAGGCGTTGTTCAATGTCACACTCTAGATTAGCTTCTGCTGCAGGTAGCACATGTAATGTTCTGTTGGTGTGTGTGTGGGTCAGCTGTCTTCGTGTGTGTCGTGTTGTGTGTGTGTGTGTGTGTGTGTGTGTGTGTGTGGTGTGTGTGTGTGGTGGTGTGTGTGTGGTGTGTGTGTGGTGTGTGGTGTGTGTGGTGGTGCATGTGCGTGTGTGTGCGCGTGCGTGGTTTGTGCGTGTGTGTGTGTGTGTGTGTGGTGTGTGTGTGGTGGTGTGTGTGTGTGTGTGGTGTGGTGGTGCGTGGTGCGTGGTGGTGCGTGTGTGCGTGCTGTGGTGTGTGTGTGTGTGTGTGTGTGTGTTGTGTGTGTGTGGCCTGTGCGTGGTGCGTGCGTGGTGCGTGCGTGCGTGCGTGCGTGCGTGCGTGTGTGGTGTGTGTGTGTGTGTGTGTGTGTGTGGTGTGTGTGTGTGTGTGTGTGATGTTGTGTGTTTCTGTGCGTGACACGACTGCTGATGCTATGTGTGTGCCTGCTGACGGTGTGTATGTGCCTGCTGACGTTGTGTATGTGACTGCTGACGTTGTGTGTGTGCCTGCTGACGTTGTGTATGTGACTGCTGACGTTGTGTGTGTGACTGCTGACGTTGTGTGTGTGCCTGCTGACGTTGTGTATGTGACTGCTGACGTTGTGTGTGTGCCTGCTGACGTGTGTGTGCTGCTGACGTGGTGTGTGCCTGCTGACGTTGTGTGTGTGCCTGCTGACGTTGTGTGTGTGACTGCTGACGTTGTGTGTGTGCCTGCTGACGTTGTGTGTGTGCCTGCTGACGTTGTGTGTGTGACTGCTGACGTTGTGTGTGTGACTGCTGACGTTGTGTCCTGCGACTTTGTGTGTGTGACTGCTGACGTTGTGTGTGTGACTGCTGACGCTGTGTGTGTGACTGCTGACGTTGTGTGTGTGACTGCTGACGTTGTGTGTGTGCCTGCTGACGTTGTGTGTGTGACTGCTGACGTTGTGTGTGTGACTGCTGACGTTGGTGTGACTGCTGACGCGTGTGTGTGACTCTGACGTTGTGTGACTGCTGACGTTGTGTGTGTGGCCTGCTGACGTTGTGTTGTGACTGCTGACGTTGTGTGTGTGCCTGCTGACGTGTGTGTGTGTGTGTGCCTGCTGACGTTGTGTGTGTGCTGCTGACGTTGTGTGTGTGACTGCTGACGTTTGTGTGTGCCTGCTGACGTTGTGTGTGTGCCTGCTGACGTTGTGTGTGTGCCTGCTGACGTTGTGTGTGTGCCTGCTGACGTTGTGTGTGTGACTGCTGACGTTGTGTGTGTGACAGGACGTTGTGTGTGTGCCTGCTGACGTTGTGTGTGTGCCTGCTGACGTTTTTTTTTTTGTTACTGCTGACGTTGTGTGTGTGCCTGCTGACGTTGTGTGTGTGACTGCTGACGTTGTGTGTGTGACAGGAACGACGGGTCGGCGGACCGCGCGATCAAGCTGCCCATCCGCCGCTCCTTCTACCTGATGCGTTACCAGGGGGCGTGTCAGCGGGTGGCCGAGATGGACGTCACGGAGGAGGTGACCGCCCCCCCCCCCCCGTCCTGCTGGGCTTCAGCAGCCTCACAATTAAACTGCCATAACGACCCTCCTCCTCATCGTCATCATCATTGCCGGCGACGGCCGCATCCTCAGCATCAGTGTCATTGTAGTCGTCGTCATCATCATCATCATCATCAGTAGTATTATCATCATTATCATCGGCATTGCGGTTTGCCGGCGACGGCTGCATCGTCAGCATCAATGTCGTTGTTGTCGTCGTCATCATCATCAGTATTATCATCATCATCATCGTCGTCGTCGTCGTCAACATCAGTGTTATTATCATCATTATCATCGGCATTGCCGGTGCCTGCCGCGTCGTCATCATCATTGTCATTGCAGTCATCAC
>JABMCL010002145.1:72500-77500 GCA_018857735.1 Alviniconcha marisindica | reverse complement strand
CCTGTTACAGCTGTTCCTTCGCCCCTTCTCCAGTGTTGTCCCGCCCCGTTCCGGTCCACTGCCCTCCTCACATCCTCCGGCTCTGCTTGTGCAACTCCTAGCTCCACGATCAGGTTTTTCTGTCCCCCGAGTACGTATCGTCCCATTCCGCCCCTTTGGTCCGAGGTTGTGTATTGTCCGTTGTTTGTCCGTTGCCGGGGAAGAAAATCATCTCCTCCTTGTCCCTTCTGTGCGACGAAAGGTTCCCCACCCTCCTGTCCACCCCTACCCTCCTGCCCACCCCCACCCTCCTGTCCACCCCTACCCTCCTGTCCACCCCTACCCTCCTGTCCACCCCTACCCTCCTGTCCACCCCTACCCTCCTGTCCACCCCTACCCTCCTGTCCACCCCTACCCTCCTGTCCACCCCTACCCTCCTGTCCACCCCACCCTCCTGTCCACCCCTACCCTCCTGTCCACCCCCTACCCTCCTTTTCCACCCCACCCTCCTGTCCACCCCTACCCTCCTGTCCACCCCTACCCTCCTGTCCACCCCTACCCTCCTGTCCACCCCTACCCTCCTGTCCACCCCTACCCTCCTGTCCACCCACCCTCCTGTCCACCCCACCCTCCTGTCCACCCCTACCCTCCTGTCCACCCCTACCCTCCTGTCCACCCCCCCCTCCTGTCCACCCCTACCCTCCTGTCCACCCCACCCTCCTGTCCACCCCTACCCTCCTGTCCACCCCTACCCTCCTGTTTCCCCCCCTACCCTCCTGTCCACCCCACCCTCCTGTCCACCCCTACCCTCCTGTCCACCCCTACCCCCCTGTCCACCCCTACCCTCCTGTCCACCCCTACCCTCCTGCCCACCCCCACCCTCCTGTCCACCCCTACCCTCCTGTCCAGCCCACCCTCCTGTCCACCCCACCCTCCTGTCCACCCCTACCCTCCTGTCCACCCCTACCCTCCTGTCCACCCCTACCCTCCTGTCCACCCCTCCCTCCTGTCCACCCCTACCCTCCTGTCCACCCCATCCCTCCTGTCCAGCCCACCCTTTCCCTTTTCCAAACCCCCCCCTCCCGCCCCCCCTCCCCCTGGGCACCCCATTTTCCCGTACCTCCTTTTCTGTCCGTCCCACCCCCCTTTCCCTTTCCAAAAGTTCCTCTGGTCCCCTTTAGGGGACTCCCTTGTCCTGTGACCGTCAGTTTTCTTTCCTGTGGCCTTTACGTTTCCCCTGTCCTGTAAACCCTCACGTTCCCCTGTCCTTGACCGTCACGTTTCCCCTGTCCTTGACCGTCAGTTTCCCCTTTCCTTGACCGTCACGTTCCCCTGCCTTAAACCCTCACGTTCCCCTTTTCTGGGGCCCAAATTCCCCGTTTGGGCCCCAAATTCCCCGCCCTGACCTCCTTCCCCAAAAAACCCCGCCCTCCGGTTCCCCATCTGGGGGGAAACCCTTTTTGGGGCCTTCCCTCCCTCTTTTGGGACCAAAAAAAATTGCCCTTTCCCCCCCTTTTGCTCACCAAAACTGTGACCTTCCCCCCTCTCTGCTCACCAAAGGTTGACCTTCCCCCTCTCTGCTCACCAAAGCTGTGACCTTCCCTCCCTCTCTGCTCACCAAAGCTGTGACCTTCCCTCCCTCTCTGCTCACCAAAGGTATGACCTTCCCTTCCTCTCTGCTCACCAAAGGTGTGACCTTCCCTTCCTCTCTGCTCACCAAAGCTGTGACCTTCCCTCCCTCTCTGCTCACCAAAGGTGTGCCTCTCCCTCTCTCTTCGCTCACCAAGCACCTCTTGGCCTTTCCCCCCCTTGTTTCCCCCAAAGGGGTCCCCCCTTTTTTTGTTCCCTTTGCTTTACGGCAGCCATTTTTCCCTTTCCCCCCCCTTAGTTTCCCCCAATTTTCCCCTTTGTTTTCCCTTTTGCTGCTTCCCAACCCAACCCCCTTTCCCTTTCCCCCCCCAACATTTCCCCCCTTGCTCTTCCCCCAACCCTTCCCTTTTTTCCCTCCCCCAAACCCCAACCCTTCCCTCCCCCAAAACCCAACCCTTCCCTCCCCCCCTAGTCGCCTTTCCCCCCCTTGCCCTTTCCCCCGCCCAAACCCCGCCCCCCCCCAACCCCCCCCCTGCCCCCCCGCAGCCCACCCCCCCGTTTGGGCCCCGCCCTCTGGAGGGGGCCCCGTCCCCCCCGCCCCCCCGGCCCCCCCCCTTTTCTGGGGGGCCCCGTCTCCTGTCACCGGCCCCGTTTTCTCCGCCTCGTCTCCTGTCACCGGCCCCGGGTTTTTTCCGCCTCTCCCTGGGGCAGGCCCCCTTTTGACCGCCTTTCCCCCGGGCCCCGGAAACTTTGTGACCCCAGCCTTCCCCTTTTCCAGCCCCCCCTCCCCCCGCCACCGCAGGGCCTTCCGCCCCAACCCCTCCCCCCTCCCCCCCCCGCCGGGGCCCCGCCCCCCCCTCGTTCCGCCCCCCCCTCCCCCCCCTCCCCCCAGTCGGTCCCCCACCCCCTCCTCCCTCCTCCCCCATCACGCTGCGGTACACCCCACCCCCTCCTCCCTCCTCCCCCATCACGCTGCGGTACACCCCACCCCCTCCTCCCTCCTCCCCCATCACGCTGCGGTACACCCCACCCCCTCCTCCCTCCTCCCCCATCACGCTGCGGTACACCCCACCCCCCGCCTCGTCACGCAGGGCAGGCTTTCCAACCACCCCCCTCTTGTCTTCCTCAAGGTCACCTGGCTCCGCCCATCCCTTCACCTCCTGCTTTTCCCGTGGCGCAGCACGTGCGTTTCCACGGCGACGGGAAGCGGGAGGCAGGTAGGGTGGGACGAGCCAGCAGCAGGGGGTCAGAAGGAGGGACAGCAGCGACAGGAAACGGTCAGCCGCCCACAGCTGCACCCACGTCCGCCTCGACACCACCTCCCACTCCACCTGCCGCCAGTACGTGAACTGGCGAACGCGGAACACCAGCTCCAGCACCACCGCCAGCACCGCGGCCAGCACCGTGTCGTAGGGGAAAGGGGGGCAACTCGGGATGGCCCAGTTGTCCCAGTCCGCGGTGGCGATGCCGCCGTTGCGGTCTGGTGGCGGCCCCTTGCGGCTGTGCAGACCGGAGGAGGGCGAGGGACTGCGCCATTCCGCTGGACCCGCGTCCTTGACCCGGGGCGGGAAGGCCGGGGACCGGCTGGTGAGGATTTCCCCAGGACCGGCAGGATGCCGAGAGGGGTTGGGCGAGGAGGCAGCGGACCCGGTGATCCTGACCGTTTTTTCTCGAAACTTCCTGCGGTGGTAGGTGAGGACGAGAGCGACGAGGGACGAGAGGACGAGGACGGCGGGGACGAGGTAAGACACGACGGACAAGACCTTGCCGTCAGCGGCGTGAGCGGTGTAGCGCAGCACGCTCCGGCCCGGGTAGCAGGGCCGGGTGGCGTAGGCCGGGTACAGGAAGAAGAAGACGGGGACGACCACCGCGCAGGCGTACACCACGGCCACCACCACCCACACGCACGCCGTCGTCATGCGCTTGACGTCATCCAGCGACGTCATCTTCTGCAGCTCCGTGACGACGAGGCCAGCGAGGAGGAGGCGCGTGGCGGTGGGGAAGAGGTAGGCGGCCAGCTCGCTGGTGACGAGGGCGGGGCAGGCCAGGGCCGGGGGCAGGGCGCCGTCACGTGACCGCTGCATGTGCAGCGTCAGGGAGTGATGCAGACCGGCCGTCAGCAGCTGCGAGAGACTGAGCGCCACGAGCAGCACGTGCTTGGGGGACTGGCGTCTGTGCCCGGGGGGCTGGCGGAGGGGGCCGGGGGGCTGGCGGAGGGGGCCGGGGGGCTGGCGGAGGGGGCCGGGGGGCTGGCGGAGGGGGCGGCGCGAGCAGCGCGTGCAAGGGCCAGGGGGCGGAGTGCGGGTTGAGGGGCCAGAGGACGAGCGCCAGGACGAGCAGGTTGAGGACGAAGACGAGGAGCAGCAAGGTAGCGAAGAGCCCCACGAAGACGTCCTTGTTGAGCACCTCCTCCATCTGATGGCACAGCAGGCAGCAAGCTATGAACTGATCAACAGAGAGAGGCAGGTGGGCAGAGAAAACTAGGGAAGGGCAGAGAGAGAGAGAGAGAGAGAGAGAGAGAGAGAGAGAGAGAGAGAGAGAGAGAGAGAGAGAGAGAGAGAGAGAGAGAGATTGATTGATTGATGATGATTGATTGATTGATTGATTGAACTTTATTTCTCAACGGTGAAGATATTAGCACAAAGGCCGACTCACATATCTGCCGTTGCTACAGTACTACTAATAACCAAGGCATTCACAGTTAAATATTATTACAGAAGGCTATAGACAAATACAGCATCAGTAAAAATAAAAAGAACAATTAATAAAATAATAATAATAATAACAACAACAACACATATACAACCAGACAGCGATTGCAACGGAAATGAAAAAAATAGCAGTGAAAAACAACTGGAGCAAAAAAGTCTAAAACACAGTTAAACACACACACACACACACACACACACACACACACACACACACACACACACACACACACACACACACACACACACACACAAACACAACAACAACAACAACAACAAAACAAAACAAAACAAAAACAAAAATCAAAACTGGGTAATTTACAGAGAGAGCAAGGGAAGGGGAGGGATAAAATTAAGCTTAAGAAAAACGACAATATCAACAAGGAAAAAGAAATGGATACTAAATTAGTACATAAAAATAAACAAAAAAACAAAACAAAAACAAAAACAACAACAACAAAAACAAAACACACACACACAACAACTACAACAAAAATATAAACAAATTAATAAGTAAAAGATATAGAAGGAATATATACATATACACACATTCATGTATATACACAGACATGTATGCACATTTACACACACACACACACACACACACGCGCACGCTCGCGCGCACACCCCTCCTCCACATACACACACATACATGGCAATGATGTGACAATGAATATTCTAATAGCACTGCGATGATAACAATATACTACCGCTACTACTGCT
>JABMCL010002145.1:15000-67500 GCA_018857735.1 Alviniconcha marisindica | reverse complement strand
AAACATGTTGGAAAAGCATTTTCAAATCCACCTGGACTGGTGTGTAGGTTCACACGTTGAAGTCCTCTGAGGAGGTAACGAAAGCAGGTAGTGAGTGGCATTCATCTCCGGCTGGACCAGAAAGAGCACGTACGAATTTCACCTCAAATCGTGATTAACACACACACACACACACACACACACACACACACACACACACACACACACACACACACACACACACACACACACACACACACACATCCCTCTCTCTCTCTCTCTCTCTCTCTCTCTCTCCCCACATCCACACACACACACCCACACACACACACACACACACACACACACACACACCACACACACACACACACTCACACACACACACACACACACACTCACACACACACACACACACCACACACACACCCCACACACACACACACACACACACACACACACACACACACACACACACACACACACACACACACACACACACACACACACACACACACACACACACTCCCAGGCTGAAAGTAGAGCACGGTTGTCAGTTCCTGGACTTTAAAGATCCTCTCCTTTGCAAGCTAAACTTTCCGTGTGCTCGGAGAGGGTTAAAAGAACACGATCCGCTGTAAACGTTTCGCGACTGAACGTGCCGTTGACTTTTACACGGTGACGTTTTTGGACACCACCACAAACACTTGTTTCACGAGCTTATTACCGCGTCTTGTGTGTGTGAGTTGCAATTATTTTTGATTTTCAGGGATTCTTTTTATCTGTGGAGCGAACATTTGATGACTTATCGCCGCGTCATTATTGGTACTATTTTTGTAAAATTAGCCGGCAGATAAAACAAAAAATGCATCAGACAAATTATGTCTAAAATAACAAAAATTCACACAATTCCTTTTTAAATCTGTTTCCCCCGCCAAATCTGAGAGGGCTAGTTCCTTTAACGCCCTGTCAGCCGCACGCGGTCACACGACGCTACCTTCCGAGCACTGAGTGAAGTTTTACGTGAAAGACTGAGTAGAACACGACCGGAGGAGACATAGTTTGACTTTAACAAAGCGAAATAATTTAACTATCAATTGCCTAACATCTAACAAAGCGAAATAATTTAACTGTCAATTGCCTAACATCTAACAAAGCGAAATAATTTGACTATCAACTGCCTAACAGCTTACCTTCAGCCAATCTTCAGAGAGCCGTGCGTGTCACTCTCAGAAAATGAAATACCAAATACACGTACATAGTCTGACTTTAACAAAGCCCAAGAAGTCGATTGTTAATAGACCTAGTAGTGATGGACAGCTTACCTTCAGCCAATCTGCTGCAAGAGCTGTGACACTCGCAGAGAATGAAATAGACGTAGGCGCCACTCAGTATGCACTGACGTCGACAACTTCAAACTCCAGTCCACCCCAGCACTGTCGATCCGTATTGACCAAGAAACAGCAACGCCCACGGAGCCTGTTTGAATTTCGCTATTCAAATACCCGAGACTCAGATGGAGCATGCGCAGACTTTGAGAAGTTGTACATTACTTTTATCAGCATCAATCACGCCGTGGATCGCTGTACGACAGTCGAGGCCGCCACCAAACGGGACGTCTTGCCCGAGCATGTTTGCAAGGGGCTTTTGTGGCGCTTCCTTTGCGGAGGATTGAAGATGGGTGTGCCGCGACCCACGGCGTGTCAATACCTACCATTGCTGGGTTGTGAAGCAAGTGTTTGCCTGCACGCCTTGTAATTAGGATGAGCCCGCAACGTTTCTCAAAGCAGCGGCTCCGCCAAACACAGGCACACGAAATGTTCAGTCTTTCTTGCCGTCATCAATACTTTTGGTATATACTGTTCAGACTTGATTCTGCAGTTATTTCAGTTTTTGAATTTGCGAGGAACAAAATCAAAATGGCGATGAAACATAATTGTACAGTTATTTACTATGTTGATTCAGCTCGGAGCGTAACGGTCTCAGTGGAACGTTTTTCCGGTTGCCATTCCCGGGAAAGACAGCGGCAGCAGAGTGGTGTCAGACTTGAACTGAGTGGTGTCAGACTTGTGTCAGACTTGAACTGAGTGGTGTCAGACTTGTGTCAGACTTGTGGTGTCAGATTTGAACTGAGTGGTGTCAGACTTGTGTCAGACTTGAACTGAGTGGTGTCAGACTTGTGGTGTCAGACTTGATATTTGAACTGGTGGTGTCAGACTTGAACTGAGTGGTGTCAGACTTGAACTGAGTGGTGTCAGACTTGAACTGAGTGGTGTCAGACTTGAACTGAGTGGTGTCAGACTTGTGTCAGACTTGAACTGAGTGGTGTCAGACTTGTGGTGTCAGACTTGAACTGAGTGGTGTCAGACTTGAACCGAGTGGTGTCAGACTTGAACTGAGTGGTGTCAGACTTGTGTCAGACTTGAACTGAGTGGTGTCAGATTTGTGTCAGACTTGAACTGAGTGGTGTCAGACTTGTGGTGTCAGATTTGAACTGAGTGGTGTCAGATTTGTGTCAGACTTGAACTGAGTGATGTCAGACTTGAACTGAGTGGTGTCAGACTTGTGGTGTCAGATTTGAACTGAGTGGTGTCAGACTTGTGGTGTCTCGGTGTGGTGGTGTCAGTGTTCTTTCAGTAAGAGTTACTACAGTAAAGCAGCCTCTGTCATTGAAAGTGTGTGGTGCAGATCCACAAGAAGGAGCAACATCTTCCCGCCTGGGAGCCTAGCGGACAAGACGAGCAGCACAGCTCATCGCACGCTGAACAGTTTTAACACGTTTTGGGGGTTACCAGCTAACTTATTTAACACGTTTTGGGGGTTACCAGCTAACTTATTTAACACGTTTTGGGGGTTACCAGCTAACTTATTTAACACGTTTTGGGGGTTACCAGCTAACTTATTTAACACGTTTTGGGGGTTACCAGCTAACTTATTTAACACGTTTTGGGGGTTACCAGCTAACTTATTTAACACGTTTTGGGGGTTACCAGCTAACTTATTTAACACGTTTTGGGGGTTACCAGCTAACTTATTTAACACGTTTTGGGGGTTACCAGCTCACTTATTTAACACGTTTTGGGGGTTACCAGCTAACTTATTTAACACGTTTTGGGGGTTACCAGCTAACTTATTTAACACGTTTTGGGGGTTACCAGCTAACTTATTTAACACGTTTTGGGGGTTACCAGCTAACTTATTTAACACGTTTTGGGGGTTACCAGCTAACTTATTTAACACGTTTTGGGGGTTACCAGCTAACAGCGAAATACAGAATCCAAACTAGAGGGTCCAAGGGACATGACAACGCTGCATTGCGGAGTACTTGCTTGGATGGGCTCTGCAGTGGTGTGTGTGTGTGTGTGTGTGTGTGTGTGTGTGTGTGTGTGTGTGTGTGTGTGTGTGTGTGTGTGTGTGTGTGTGTGTGTGTGTTGTGTGTGTGTGTTAATCTCATGTTCCTTGCGACCATCGAGTTTTTCTGTTGTTCGTGGGTTGCTGAGTGTTACAGGATGCCATGGAAGTGCTCAATTTTTGGGGCGTTTGCACATTTGTTGTTGTTGTTGTTGGTGGTGGTGGTGGTGGTGGTATTTTCTCATTTGACTTGATCTGTAAACTGTCATCATGGCTGGCCTTGCTATGTAACTTACACCCGTGGTTACCTGCTGATGGAATTGGTGCGATTCTGTCAGTAGTTTGGACCAACAGAAAAAGAACGTTCGTTGTTGAAACGTCGTCCACACCCTGACATGGATAGCTGGCAAGGAAAGGAATGGGAAAGGGTTGGGGAGGGAGGTGGAGGGTGTTAGAAACTGAAGAACCGGAGAGGCCGCTGTACCTGGTCTTATGTTCTGGTAATGCTAGATCTTGGAAGAAGAAGAAAAAAAGAAAAGAAAAGCAGAAAAAAAGCATGGAAAACGTTCTTGACAGCAGGTGGTCTGGGGTGTTGCCTCGCAGAAACGATTACTTCTGTGTATTCTGCAGGCCAGACACTTCGCTGTCACACTTTAACGTCGTAATCAAATACTATCCAACGAAAATTGCTGATATTTATCATCTGAGCTGTCTGGTGTAGATGTAGACGCAACATTGGAAAAAATGATCACTCAAAATACACAGATAATTGTTTGACCTTTCACGCCCAGTTCCCAACGACGGTTGTATGAAGGCCAGCACACATGAAGTATGAAAACAAACTGTAGCTAAACATTTGCGAGTTTATGCACAATGTGCCAATGTATGAGTCCGCTGCTCGTGTGTGTGTATTCACTCTAGTGTCTGCGTGATCTCACTGGCATTATTAATGATATCGTAGCTGTTTCAAAAATGATGTGTGATGCTTAGGTCTATTATGCAATGTCTTGAAGCCTATGTAACAATAAGCCAGTCTGAAATGATCAAACTAACTATTGACAACAGTTTTGCTGGAAAAATGCAAATACGTTCAATACATGTGCAACAAACAACAATGTGGTCAATGGCCATTCCAGGTAAACGTTTACACCTGGTTGAGAACTGTCACATTTCAGGTGTCTCTTATATATCGAATTCATTCTTTCAACAATGGCAGTTACCAGTGTAGTTTGTATGTATTCGTCCTTACTGCTGTGAACTGCTACACGAGGTTTTTATTGTTCTTTGGTTTGGTTTGATTTGGTATGTGTGTGTGTGCGTGCGTGCGTGCGTGCGTGCGTGTGTGCGTGCGTGCGTGCGTGTGTGAGTGCGTGCGTGTGTGCGTGCGTGCGTGTGAGAGAGAGAGAGAGAGAGAGAGAGAGAGAGAGAGAGAGAGAGAGAGAGAGAGAGAGAGAGAGAGAGAGAGAGAGAGAGAGAGAGAGAGAGAGAGAGAAAGAGATTTTATAGCTGTGTTTGCAGTGGCGAGGGATCATGGGGAATTTGTGTATGCCTGTGTGAGATTGCTGCTAGAAACACACACACACACACACACACACAGACATACACACACACACACACACACACACACACACACACACACACACACACACACACACACACACACACACACACACACACACACACACTACAGAAACTAGAACTCGAAAACTTTATTTTACAATGATTGTAGTTTAAGTCAAAACTTGTCTAAGAACTAGTCCTTGCTAAATT
Source organism: Alviniconcha marisindica (assembly GCA_018857735.1). Taxonomy (NCBI): domain Eukaryota; kingdom Metazoa; phylum Mollusca; class Gastropoda; family Provannidae; genus Alviniconcha; species Alviniconcha marisindica. The sequence goes on along the minus strand of JABMCL010002145.1, from coordinate 62,403 downwards.
ACTGATAAATAATAGATGTTAAAAATAAATTGAGAGAGAGAGAGAGAGAGAGAGAGAGAGAGAGAGAGAGAGAGAGAGAGAGAGAGAGAGAGAGAGAGAGAGAGAAAAAAAAAAAAACGTGGGATGACCACGATGGAAGAAAAAAGAAAAGAAAGAGTACAATACTGCATAAAAATAAAATCTAAATCTAAAACTTTACAAGAGCAAGCAAGGGTAAAACAACAAAATTATGTACATTTTGTGTCAAGGTGTCTGGAGAGAGAGAGAGAGAGAGAGAGAGAGAGAGAGAGAGAGAGAGAGAGAGAGAGAGAGAGAGAGAGAGAGAGAGAGAAGAGAGAGAGGAGAGAGAGAGAGAGAGAGTACTTTATTACACAAGGATAAAGATTTAAGCACGAGTCGGCTTTTTTGCAAATCCGTCCGTGATGACAAACACAGCAGCACTCAATACATCAAACAAGAATACAATTAATTATGCGGAGAAAAACAAAAAGACATAAAAACAAAAACAATTTTTGTTTGGTCTAAAACTTCACAATATACGAACAGAGCAATAATAAAGCGAAGTAAGACAAATTCAAAACAAATGTCCAAGAGAGAGAGAGAGAGAGAGAGAGAGAGAGAGAGAGAGAGAGAGAGAGAGAAGAGAGAGAGAGAGAGAGAATTACAAAATCATATTAACGAACAAAGGAAAGCGACAGAACAATGACTATCTCACTATCTACGTATAAAACAAGATCACATCTAACAAAATTGGAAGCTAAGCGATGGTGCATTACACACACCTAATCAAAATCAAAGCACATCACACACCCACAAGCATATAATTATTATACAAATTAAAAAACAACAACATGTAAACAAATGATGACCACGAGGAAAGAGAAAAAGAGTAAATATTTCATGAAAATACAAATATAAAAATAAGTTATTCGTGAAATACAAATCTAAAACTTTACAAGAGCAAGGAAGGGAAAACAATAACAAAATTCTGTACATTTTGTGTCAAGTTGTCTGGCGAGCGAGAAAAAAAGAAAAAAAAGAGAAAGAAAGAAGTATCAAGGTGGCTTAATGCTTTCCTTTTGAATGTTTTTAATTCCATGGGGTATCTGAGATGATGAGGTAAACTATTTCAGGAGAAACTCGTTTTAAAGATTTTAATCCTTCTTCTGGGCAAAAGCTGTTTATTCCCATGAACACGAAGACGTTCAGAATGAATCATGAAATCTTTCAGATACTGCGGGGCTTTGCCGTGAACAACCTTTTGCATTAGAACACATTTGTTGTGCAATAGTTGTTTGTCTAAAGGGAGTAGTTTGAGAGCACAACACTTTTGATTGTAGTCCATATTAGGACTTGGCATCAAGAATTTTACGGTACTTTTGTGGAGAGAATACAGTTGTATAACGTGCACACAGGCACATCCATCCCATGCATTTGAAACATAGTTCATATGTGACATAGTGCGTGCAAAGAAGAAGGCTAATTTTGATTTATGGCTGACAATTTGGCTCAGTTTCGAAAGAACGAAAACATTTCCAGAAACAGTTCTGCAAATGTTGTTAATATGCGTTGAGAGAGAGAGAGAGAGAGAGAGAGAGAGAGAGAGAGAGAGAGAGAGAGAGAGAGAGAGAGAGAGAGAGAGAGAGAGAGAGAGAGAGAGAGAGAGATGTTTAAAGCAGGGAACGTAACTCTCTTTTGGGGGCTTCAGAATGTATTGCCCTTGAACAGTCTCTATTATTCCATGTCTGTGGTGCAGTTCATGTCAACAAAAACACTCGGCTTAAATTTGCGTCACAGGCACGCGTAGAAAATCGCATCAAATACGTAGCCAGCACGCACAAGCGGTTACTAACTATCATTTCAGTATCATTTTCAGTACTCCACTTACACACAGAAATGACTTTGACTGTTTGAATTTGTCCCGAGATCGGTATCAGTAGCAGAGGAAATGGACAGCGGCGGTAATGATGTTGTTGATTTTTCCACAGCCCCTGCACGAGTTATCTCCCCTGAGAACACGGTCTCCCGTGTCTCAAAGAAGTCAACCCAGCAGGTATGGCGAGAAGCAAGTGTTTTACCAACGAAAACCTGAAGCCTAAACTGTGTGTAGATGGTGCCAAGCTGCCCGGACAGTGGAAGAGCTAGGTGCTGCCCTAGGTACACTGCAGGTGTGCCCAACTCCACGCAGTCACAGCGTTCAGGGAAACAGCGGCAAGAAGCGCGGGGTTCACAGTCCCACTGCAGTATAATAATAATAATAATAATAATAATAATAATAATAATAATAATAATAATAATAATAATCATGGAAACTTGTAAAGCGCCTACCCTGCGGCTCAAAGCGCTGAACAAGCATACACACATAATGTACATCGAGATGGAAAATGTTATCCGAAAAAATAAATATGTATATATCGACAAGTGTTCAAGCATAATTATGCAAAAACACACACACACACACACACACACACACACACACACACACACACACACACACACACACACTGTACAGACTGATAGGAGTGAAGGACAATGTGGTTTAACTGAAATATTCTGGGTGTGTCCTCTTGTCGGACACTTCGCGTTCGGACAGACCGAGTGACACTTCAGGGCTAAAAGGTGCCAGTAAGTAACAGAGCACTCAGCAAGCAGTGAGCACTCCACTTACACACAAAGACAGTCTCTCACTGTTTGAATTTGTCCCCAGATCGCTTTCAGTAGCAGACGAAATGGACAGCGGAGTCGAGGTGATACTGTTGATTGTTGACGGACTCTGCATGAGTTATCTCCCGTGATCTGCCGGGCTCCCGTGGCTCACAGCAGACACACCCAGCAGGTACACCGAGACAGCAAGGGGGTTACCAACGAACCCTGAAGACGTTGAAGCGGTGCATGGACTGGGAAGGACACAGCAAGACACACCCCGACTGGGAAGGACACAGCAAGAGGACACACGGGAAGGACACAGCAAGACACCCCGACTGGGAAGGACACAGCAAGACACACCCCGACTGGGAAGGACACAGCAAGAGGACACACCCCGACTGGGAAGGACACAGCAAGACACACCCCGACTGGGAAGGACACAGCAAGAGGACACACCACGACTGGGAAGGACACAGCAAGACACACCACGATTGGGAAGGACACAGCAAGAGGACACACCCCGACTGGGAAGGACACAGCAAGAGGACACACCCCGACTGGGAAGGACACAGCAAGAGGACACACCCCGACTGGGAAGGACACAGCAAGAGGACACACCACGATCGGGAAGGACACAGCAAGACACACCACGATTGGGAATGACAACACCCCGCGGGATCACTACTGCTTCGCGGATCCAGACGGAGAACTTGGTCAGCCTGACCCAGCGCAGGTGTGAAGTGGGGAGAGGAATGGACAAAGCAGCAAATCATAGCACAACAAACCGGACTCATGGTTCACGTTTAACTGGACGCTTACCGCTAGCTATGACTGCGTGGAGTTCGGCAGACACCCAAGCGTAGAAAACCCCAGCAAATAAGTAGCCAGCACACACAAATGGTTACTATCATTTCAGTATCATTTTCAGTACTCCACATACACACACAGATAAACTTTCACTGTTTGAATTTGTCCTGAGATCGAAATGGACCCTGCACGAGGTATAACTCCTGAGGCCGGTGCGGTCTCCCGCAGTGTACAGAAGTTAAAACCCAGCAGGTATGGCGAGAAGCAAGGGGGTTACCAACGAACACCTCGAGCCTAGACACACTCCGAGCATCACGTTCCGGTACCTTCTCAGGTTGTCGTAAACCAGTGCTTGGAGTTTGGCCAAGACTGTGTGCAGAAGGTGCTGAGATCCCCAAGCTGCCCGGACAGTGGAAGAGCAAGGTGCTGTCCTATGTACACAGCAGGTGTGCCCAACTCCACGCAGTCACAGCGGTAAACGTTTAATTCAACGTGGACAATGCATAATTCCAAATTTTCGGTGAAAACAATTTCCAGGAAATTGCCATTTTGAAAATAATGGACAAGGAATTGTTGTATTGCCATATATACTACGGACCAAATCGCGATAATCCCGAATTTTATGTTCAACTTGAGAAGCGGATAAACGAGGTTTGCTCTGAAAACATTGTTGTTGGAGGCGATTGGAATTAATTAGTCCTAGATTTTCTGCTAGACTACTCTAATTATTATCACTATAAAAACACCAAAGCAAAAGAACACGTTAAAAATTTAGTAATTAACCTTGATCTCTTAAATATGTGGAGATAAATTAAATCTGAAGTCAGACGGTATACATGGCGTAGAAAGAGACACCCCCTCAGCAAAGTAGGTTAGATTTGTCTTCATTTCAGACTTGTTAGCCACTATATATATATATTGTGTGTGTGTATGTACAGGTGAATGCTTGTGTTCCGGTCGCTCAGTTCCGTGATCGTCGTCTGCTGCCTCGTTGTAAGGTTCCGGTCCGTCAGTTCCGTGATCGCCGTCTGCTGCCTCGTTGTAAGGTTCCGGTCAGTCAGTTCCGTGATCGTCGTCTGCTGCCTCGTTGTAAGGTTCCGGTCAGTCAGTTCCGTGATCGTCGTCTGCTGCCTCGTTGTAAGGTTCCAGTCCGTCAGTTCCGTGATCGCCGTCCGTTGCGCTGCAGTTGTGAGTCAGAAAGGATCTGCGAACACAGGCATTGTAAAATCCTCAGTGGTGGCAACTGACAGCGGTCAAGGCAGCGATGGACAGGCGGAAAGACTAATGACTAGCAGTAGGTGAAGCACGCAAAGCTATAATTATACTTGCCCACTTCAGACTTTAGATGTAAAACAGGAATAGCTCTGGCCCACGTCAGACTTTAGATGCAAAACAGGCAAAGCTCTGGCACACTTCAGACTTTAGATGTAAAACAGGAATAGCTCTGGCCCACTTCAGACTTTAGATGTAAAACAGGAATAGCTCTGGCACACTTCAGACTTTAGATGTAAAACAGGAATAACTCTGGCCCACTTCAGACTTTAGATGTAAAACAGGAATAGCTCTGACCTACTTCAGGCTATAGATGTGTGTGTGTGTGTGTGTGTGTGTGTGTGTGTGTGTGTGTGTGTGTGTGTGTGTGTGTGTGTGTGTGTGTGTGTGTGTGTGTGTGTGTGTGTGTGTGTGTGTGTGTGTGTGTGTGTGTGTGTGTGTGTGTGTGTGTGTGTGTGTGTGTGTGTGTGTGTGTGTGTGTGTGTGTGTGTGTGTGTGTGTGTGTGTGTGTGCGAGAGAGAGAGTGTGCGTGTTTGTGTATGTGTGCGTGTGTGTGCAGAACAGACAAACCGACTGGTGAGGACAAACGACTGTCTGACAGAACAGACAAACCGACTGGTGAGGACAAACGACTGTCTGACAGAACAGACAAACCGACTGGTGAGGACAAACGACTGTGTGACAGAACAGACAAACCGACTGGTGAGGACAAACGACTGTCTGACAGAACAGACAAACCGACTGGTGAGGACAAACGACTGTTTGACAGAACAGACAAACCGACTGGTGAGGACAAACGACTGTCTGACAGAACAGACAAACCGACTGGTGAGGACAAACGACTGTCTGACAGAACAGACAAGACTGTTCAGGACAGACGACTGGTTCAAACTGCGGATGAGCAGTAGGACTTGCAGTTACTGTGATGCAGTGCAAAGTGGTAACGTACAATGCAGCCACGCGATGTAGACACTACAGCAGATTCAGCAGTAAAACAATCCGCGCGAACTTTCGCCTAGTGCATGTGTCAAACCAAACGAAGTGTCTGTCATTAATCTAACTGTGGTTATTAAACGACAAAGGAAAACATCTCCTTCGCGTTTCTTTAGGATGAGTGTTAGTTATGAAAATATTAAGTACTGACCGCTGCCTTCGGCGCCTGACAATGGTGGCCACGACGATCCAAACGATCGACAGGAAAGCAATGACGACGGATAAGGCGAAATAAACTGTGAAATTCACATCCCCTTGACCTGTTGAGACAAAAAAGCAGCGGGTTGATGAAAGCCCAGAAAGGCATGCTAGTTATTACTGCAATGATAACAAGAACAGAACACTTCATAACCTGTCAGTGTGTGCTGCTTCCACCAGGCCACTCTCCGAATGAACAGCACTCGCAGACACGCAAATCATGCATATGCACGTATACGGCACTATCAAATATGACCGCTACTGCTTTAAACAATTCTTTGTTAGACCTTCACGTGGTTGGTCTCTAGGCACGTGGAATTTTAATGGATTTTTAAAGTGAAGGTAACTCGCGACGGATCGAAATAACACGCATCTTGAGGCTGCTACCAACAGCACTGGCTGCCCCACGATTTAGTCACCCAACAAAGAGATCGATCGTCTAGCCATTGCACATAACTATTAGTACATATGTGAGCAAGTGCTCTTTGTACACGTTTTTATGGCAGTCCCGCCCCGGTTATCAGATCCATGCAATTTTATTACTGTACTGTTAGTAACCCGGGAACCGGAGCAGACGACGCTTTTGTTTTGAAGCGCGGAGTGTAGCGTAACGCCATATGGCCTTCACACAGCCGACAGGCGATAGCCGCCGGTGCGCGCCAGTTTCAATTCTAGTTTTCCCCCTTGATATTTTGATCGCTTGTTGCTGTTTACCTACTTCCTTTTTATGCACCAAAGCCATGTGTAATATAATTTGGCATCTTAGAATGTGTACACGTTTATTTAGACGCAGGATCGAGCTTAATCAGTAGCCGATGCCTCGCTAGGTCCATTCTTTTTATAGCCGTCGTCTGCATGGCGCGTTCTCTGTTTAGTACTAGTGAATAGTAGTGAATCGTTGTTTTGACTCGATTAAAGTAATTCTGTGTCGATCAATGCTTTGTCGTATAGTATTTTGCTTAGCTGACTTCATGTTTAGTGTTTATTTTGGGTTGAAATTAACTTATTAAGTATTGTGTACTGTAGAAGCAAAGTTGTATTCATAGATTACTTGACATCACTTTACTTTTCAGTGTACCTTTCTCTTCAAAAAGGTTGTGGTCTGTGGACACTGTCTTGTGACTTTGTCCATCACTTCCTACTGAAACATTAAAATGGCTCTCGTCGCTGCCCATCTTAATGCAGAAGTCATTCTGGTGGTGACAGTGTAGCGATAGGTATATAATCTCCCTCTTCCCCCACCTCCATACCCTCTTCCCACTCCCTTATGGTTTCTGTGGACGTTAAGCACCATGATTACTGACTTACTTACGTCGTCTAACCGACCGAGCCTCCGTGGCCGCTGACAGCGGCTCTAACATGATAATTAATAATACCGAGTAACATGATAATTAATAATACCGAGTAACATGATAATTAATAATACTGAGTAACATGATAATTAATAATACTGAGTAACATGATAATTAATAATACCGAGTAACATGATAATTAATAATACCGAGTAACATGATAATTAATAATACCGAGTAACATGATAATTAATAATACCGAGTAACATGATAATTAATAATACCGAGTAACATGATAATTAATAATACCGAGTAACATGATAATTAATAATACCGAGTAACATGATAATTTAAAAATACCGAGTAACATGATAATTAATAATACTGAGTAACATGATAATTAATAATACTGAGTAACATGATAATTAATAATACTGAGTAACATGATAATTAATAATACCGAGTAACATGATAATTAATAATACTGAGTAACATGATAATTAATAATACTCGAGTAACATGATAATTAATAATACCGAGTAACATGATAATTAATAATACGAGTAACATGATAATTAATAATACTGAGTAACTGATAATTAATAATACCGAAAGTTTAATAATCTGAGCACATGGTAATAAACCGAACAATAAATAATAATACTGAGTAACATGATAATTAATAATACCGAGTAACATGATAATTAATAATACCGAGTAACATGATAATTAAAATACTGAGTAACATGATAATTAATAATACTGAATAACATGATAATTAATAATACTGAGTAACATGATAATTAATAATACCGAGTAACATGATAATTAATAATACTGAGTAACATGATAATTAATAATACTGAATAACCTGATAATTAATAATACTGAAAACTCGTTTGACGCATAGCATGCTGTAACCCGCACTAGGTGCTGTGCAATGGAAGACTCGAACAAAAACAAAAATCATCACAACCAAAGCCAGTCCACGTTACATTCATCTTCATCCAACCATAGCAGTCATTCCATCAAACATTCGGCGAGACGTGACCGAGTCCGGTCCACAGGCCGTTAAAATCCAGTGAGGAACTAACCATCACACAGGCACCTATACAGGACATGCACAACATGCGATCAAACCACGTGATCACACTACACCTGCATAATCAGCACCTATACAGGACATGCACAACATGCGATCAAACCACGTGATCACATACACCTGCATAATCAGCACCTATACAGGACATGCACAACATGCGATCAAACCACGTGATCACACTACACCTGCATAATCAGCACCTATACAGGACATGCACAACATGCGATCAAACCACGTGATCACACTACACCTGCATAATCAGCACCTATACAGGACATGCACAACATGCGATCAAACCACGTGATCACACTACACCTGCATAATCAGATGTGTCGCAGGTCACAGACCCACAGGAAGCAACAGACTTGAAATCTACTCAAAACAATGCAAACTGATTTCATTTTAAACAATAACTGAGGCGCGGTAGACAATAAGTAGACAATTTTAAAATCGTTCACCTTTCAGTCCGTTGCTTGGAAAATGAGGTTCTCCCCGAAAATGTGCCCATGTTTTGTGGCGTCCTTTTAAAGTGAGTGTTGTTCTGAACCTTTTGTTTGTATGGATCTTGTTTCAAAACGCAAACTTTTCTGCTTCCTCTTTTTCGTCCTTAATTTGTTGTTGATGTTGTTACGGAAAAAGACCAACTTTACCGTCATCTTCTTTCGGCACCAGTGACCTTCCTGTGGAGTTTGGGGTTGAATCCTTCCTTCCCGTGGACTCTGTGAGTGAATCAGACCATGGCGGTGGTACAAGTGGAGGACGTCCCGGAAGAGCCAAGGAATGGAAAAAAATGAAACTGAATCAGTTCATCTTCAACACCGCGGCCTACAGATGCGTGTGCGAGCATGATTGTGTGTGTGTGTGTGTGTGTGTGTGTGTGTGTGTGTGTGTGTGTGTGTGTGTGTGTGTGTGTGTGTGTGTGTGTGTGTGTGTGTGTGTGTGTGTGTGTTTGTGTGTGTGAGTGAGTGACTGAGTGCTAGTTTGCGTTCATAGCTATGTTCAGAAAGAGTCTTTGTTACATGAATGGATGGCTATTGGTTTTGTCAAACTTCTTTTAGGCCATAGACAATGTCTAGGTACGAAAGAGGGTACACATTATCAACAAGTCTGTTAAAAATACGATTGAAAATACAGTCTTAGAAATTTGAGTCCGGGTAAAGGCTACTCTCAAGCAGGTACCAACTCCATGTGAACTGATGCACTGAACATCAAGTTTGAAATTTGAGACCCGTGTTACACCTTGTCAAAGTGCGAAATGAGTAAATCAGTCGGTGCAGGCAGAAGGTGCCAAGTGCCAAGACTGACGGGGCGACTGTTTAGACTAGCCGGCCACTTGGGAGGGACAAAGGAAAAGGGGCCGGGGAAGGGTGTAGCGATGGCTCGACGGGCAGTGGGAAGGTCGGGTCAACGTAACCCATAAATTAGCCTCTAGGACAGCAGATGCGCCATATCTTAGTGAAAGAATAGGAGAGGTAGTTCCAGACATTCTGGACAGGAAATAATCCCTGTTTAAAATAATTCAATAAATTGAAGAACTGCCGTTTGTCTTGGAACATAACCTGACTGCATGCTAAGTAGTGTTAGCACATTATTATTACCGACGTTTGATGGTGTATTGTTTTGTTGTATATCGAAATGGAATTGGAGTGATGAATATTCAATTAGCGGAAGAATACAAGAATGCGGAGAAGGGGGAAAAGGAGCGTGGGTTTGGGGAGTCGGAGCCGGGGCCCGAGAGAAGAGGGATGCAGTAAAGACTGAATATGAGCATGAAGAGGAGGAGGGATTAAAGAGGACATGAGACAAGAGGATCCTTGTCATGTGCATGCAAAGACTGAGAAAGCAAAGGTCAATGGACCGGCGAAGAAGAGACTGCGAGGTGCGATTCAGTAATTCCGAATCTGTTTGAGATGAACCCGGCCCGGCTGTGTGGTACCACCACCACTGACTGTCACCGCCACGGACTCCACCACAGGACTACGGCCTCTACTACAACGAGTGCCACGAGCTCCCCCAGACGTCGCGTCGTCAAGACTGTGATGACATGGACTGTGTGCATTGGAGTGCGTGTGTGTGATGAGTGAACAGCCTGGCCAGGTTTGTGGAATATTATTTACTTAGTAGCACCCGGGTTTACGTTAATGGTATGCAGTAGTGTAGCGGTTGTCAAAATTACAATAGTGAACTGAATGAAATATCATGGATGTGATATGCCTATGATGTTGCGTGAGAGAGAGAGCGAGTCCGTGAGTGGGTCACCCAGAGCGCATGTGTGAGAGCATGCCGTGTGTGATTGCGCTGGGACTGCATGCACGTATGTGTGAGTGAGGGGTGCCCGTTGTTATTAGTAACAAAACAACAACATCGAACAGCAAGGACAGAAGTTTCCCCGACACGTGACACACCTCTTAGACACTAAAGGAAATTGTTGACCATAAAAAGAAATAATAATATACGATTTGGATATATTTACAATTAAAAAAAGTTAAAGACAAGAGAATAGAACCAGTTATGATTTGGGATGTAACAAACGTGGGATTAGAGAAGGGACAGGATCGCCTGTAACAGTTAGGAGCTACAGTAACAAACAAAACTCGATGCCATCTGTAAAACAGACTTTTTAGCGTTTCATTTAAACCCTTCATCGTCGTGTTTCCTGTTTGGATAGCGTTGTGTAGATCATTGTGTACTGGTGTGTAGATCATTGTGTAGTGGTGTGTATATCATTGTGTAGTGGTGTGTATATCATTGTGTACTGGTGTGTATATCATTGTGTACTGGTGTGTATGTCATTGTGTACTGATGTGTATATCACAATGTACTGGTGTGTATATTATTGTATACTGGGACACACTGTGTACATCACAACGCTATCCATGCAGGAAACACGATGATGGATGTTTGAATGAAACACTAAAAAGTCTAGTTATAATTACCAAGCTAATGGAACCCGTTTGAAACAAGCGATTTTTATAATCGCTTGTTTCAAACGGGTTCCATTAGCTTGGTAATAATAACTATTGTCTCGGTATGTTTCCAGATAAGTCACGATCACGTTTAAACTCTCACCTTTGAATCTGAAGTGGCAAGCTTCAACAGTTACAGCACTGTCTGAAGGAGTGGTGTCGCAGCTGAATGTCGCGGGTTCGTGTGTTGGTATTCGAACAGTGACCTTGTAGGAAATTTGTGTAAGTAACTCAAACCCTTCTTTCGGAGAACACTGCGGTTGTCCATTGTCCCAGAGGCAGCAAAGACATTCTGTTGACAAAGGAAACCCAATATAGTGGGTCGAAATAAAACAGATTTCTACAATGACTTGTAATCGGACACCAGACATTCGTCAAATGCATGGACGGATACTGTAATCCAGTCTGACGAAAAACAAATCCACTCTGACCGAAACAACAAACAAACAAAACAAAACAAAAAACAGCAATAAAACAACAACAAAAACGAACAACAAAGCAAACAAACAAAATATCTTATCTTCCCCTTTAATAATCATACTTATTACTAATATAATTTGTGATCAGTATGATTATTAAAGGGGAAGATACGAACGAGTAGCTCCAAGTAGCCTCTTTTCACGTGAGGCGTAGTTCAAAGTCACTCATGAGTCAAACTGGGTCATCCCTACGTGTACCAGTCCCACTGTATCCCAGTTCCGTTACGTAACCCTAACCCTAAGCCTGGGACTGGGAAACCATGGTGCTGGTACACAGTGTGAGTGGGACACATGGTGCTGGTACACAGTGTGAGTGGGACACATGGTGCTGGTACACAGTGTGAGTGGGACACATGGTGCTGGTACACAGTGTGAGTGGGACACATGGTGCTGGTACACAGTGTGAGTGGGACACATGGTGCTGGTACACAGTGTGAGTGGGACACATGGTGCTGGTACACATGGGGGAGGTGTGTAAGGAGTGGGACACATGGTGCTGGTACACAGTGTGAGTGGGACACATGGTGCTGGTACACAGTGTGAGTGGGACACATGGTGCTGGTACACAGTGTGAGTGGGACACATGGTGCTGGTACACAGTGTGAGTGGGACACATGGTGCTGGTACACAGTGTGATGGGACACATGGTGCTGGTACACAGTGTGAGATGGGACACATGGTGCTGGTACACAGTGTGATGGGACACATGGTGCTGGTACACAGTGTGATGGGACACATGGTGCTGGTACACTGATGGGACACATGGTGCTGGTACACAGTGTGATGGGACACATGGTGCTGGTCACACATGGGATTGGGACACATGGTGCTGGTACACAGTGTGAATGGGACACATGGTGCTGGTACACAGTGTGATTGGGACACATGGTGCTGGTACACAGTGTGAATGGGACACATGGTGCTTGTACACAGTGTGAATGGGACACATGGTGCTGGTACACACTGGATTGGGACACATGGTGCTGGTACACAGTGTGAATGGGACACATGGTGCTGGTACACAGTGTGAATGGGACACATGGTGCTGGTACACAGTGTGAATGGGACACATGGTGCTGGTACACAGTGTGATGGGACACATGGTGCTGGTACACAGTGTGAATGGGACACATGGTGCTGGTACACAGTGTGAATGGGACACATGGTGCTGGTACACAGTGTGAATGGGACACATGGTGCTGGTACACAGTGTGAATGGGACACATGGTGCTGGTACACAGTGTGAATGGGACACATGGTGCTGGTACACAGTGTGAATGGGACACATGGTGCTGGTACACAGTGTGAATGGGACACATGGTGCTGGTACACACTGGGATTGGGACACATGGTGCTGGTACACATGTGATGGGACACATGGTGCTGGTACACAGTGTGATGGGACACATGGTGCTGGTACACAGTGTGAATGGGACACATGGTGCTGGTACACAGTGTGAATGGGACACATGGTGCTGGTACACAGTGTGATGGGACACATGGTGCTGGTACACAGTGTGAATGGGACACATGGTGCTGGTACACAGTGTGATGGGACACATGTGCTGGTACACATGGATGGACACATGGTGCTGGTACACAGTGTGAATGGGACACATGGTGCTGGTACACAGTGTGAGTGGGACACATGGTGCTGGTACACAGTGTGAGTGGGACACATGGTGCTGGTACACAGTGTGAATGGGACACATGGTGCTGGTACACAATGAGATTGGGACACATGGTGCTGGTACACAGTGTGAGTGGGACACATGGTGCTGGTACACAGTGTGAGTGGGACACATGGTGCTGGTACACAGTGTGAATGGGACACATGGTGCTGGTACACAGTGTGAGTGGGACACATGGTGCTGGTACACAATGGGATTGGGACACATGGTGCTGGTACACAGTGTGAGTGGGACACATGGTGCTGGTACACAGTGTGAGTGGGACACATGGTGCTGGTACACAGTGTGAGTGGGACACATGGTGCTGGTACACAGTGTGAGTGGGACACATGGTGCTGGTATACAATGGGATTGGGACACGTGGTGCTGGTACCCAATGGGATTGGGACACATGGTGCTGGTACACAATGGGATTGGGACACATGGTGCTGGTACACAATGGGATTGGGACACATGGTGCTGGTACACAGTGTGAATGGGACACATGGTGCTGGTACACAGTGTGATGGGACACATGGTGCTGGTACACAGTGTGATTGGGACACATGGTGCTGGTACACAATGGGATTGGGACACATGGTGCTGGTACACAATGGGATTGGGACACATGGTGCTGGTACAATGGATTGGGACACATGGTGCTGGTACACATGGATGGGACACATGGTGCTGGTACACAGTGTGATTGGGACACATGGTGCTGGTACACAAGTGTGATTGGGACACATGGTGCTGGTACACAATGGGATTGGGACACATGGTGCTGGTACCCAATGGGATTGGGACACATGGTGCTGGTACACAATGTGATTGGGACACATGGTGCTGGTACACATGGGATTGGGACACATGGTGCTGGTACACAATGGATTGGGACACATGGTGCTGGTACCCAATGGGATTGGGACACATGGTGCTGGTACCAATGGGATTGGGACACATGGTGCTGGTACACAATGGGATTGGGACACATGGTGCTGGTACACATGGGATTGGGACACATGGTGCTGGTACACAATGGATTGGGACACATGGTGCTGGTACACAATGTGATTGGGACACATGGTGCTGGTACACATGGGATTGGGACACATGGTGCTGGTACCAATGGGATTGGGACACATGGTGCTGGTACACAGTGTGAGTGGGACACATGGTGCTGGTACACAGTGTGAGTGGGACACATGGTGCTGGTACCCAATGGGATTGGACACATGGTGCTGGTACAATGGGATTGGGACACATGGTGCTGGTACCCAATGTGATTGGGACACATGGTGCTGGTACACAATGAGATTGGGACACATGGTGCTGGTACCCAATGGGATTGGGACACATGGTGCTGGTACACAATGGGATTGGGACATATGGTGCTGGTACACAATGGGATTGGGACATGGTGCTGGTACACAATGGGATTGGGACACATGGTGCTGGTACCCAATGGGATTGGGACACATGGTGCTGGTGCACAATGGGATTGGGACGTATGGTGCTGGTACACAATGGGATTGGGACGTGCTGGTACACTGTGTATTTGGAACATAATGGGCATGGTATATAATGGGATTGGGACACAACTGGCTTCATATATTGGGAATGCGATTGGAACACATCGGGACTGGGAGACAATGGACTTGTTACACGGTGGAAATGGGACACAATTGTACTGGTACGTACACGATGAAATTGGTACATAATAATATAGGTGCACAATAAAACTGGTACATAATAATACAGGTGCACAATGAGATTGGTACACAACGCGAGTTTGTTGCAATGGTACTAGTACATAATGGGATAGGGACACAGTGGTATTGGTACACACTTAAACTGCTACATCATGTAATTGAGACACAATGCAATTGGTATAATAATAAGTTTAAGAAGTATAAACCGCAAAATCTTGTCCGCGCGCGCGCGCAACCACCACCCACACACACACGCCGAGGCACCCGCACATACGAGCATTCTGACTACAAAGCTTAATTTACACAGCTTGAAACGGGCAGCAAACGGAGACTTGAGATGGATGAAGACAGCAGCACGGAACAAAAACATGGCACATTCACACACACACACACACACTCACACACACACACACACACACACACACACACACACACACACACACACACACACACACACACACACACGGAGGGGGGGGGGGGGGGGGGGGGGGGGGGGATGAACACAGGCACACAGAAAGAAAGAGAGGTCAAGTCAAACATAGGGACATGGTTGTCCACTTCCAAAACATCTGTGTGTACACATTATGTTTTTGTTTGTTCATTACGCTTCTGTTTCCTGACTCAACTACCGTCACCTGTCGGTCATTCATGGTCATTCCACGCACTGTGTGTGTACTTTGGCTTCCCACACAACGCTAAGCAGCAGCTGATTCCTCCGTGATCGGTTGGTTGCGTAATAAATGACGCAGCTGATATCACACACTAGGTGATTTCTTCAGAAAGACGAAGAAATGACGCAGCTGATATCACACACTAGGTGACTTCTTCAGAAAGACGAAGAAATGACACAGCTGATATCACACACTAGGTGACTTCGTCCCAGAGACAAAGAAATGACACAGCTGATATCGGACACTAGGTGACTTCTTCAGAAAGACGAAGAAATGACGCAGCTGATATCACACACTAGGTGACTTCTTCAGAAAGACGAAGATATGACGCAGCTGATATCACACACTAGGTGACTTCTTCAGAAAGACGAAGATATGACGCAG
This sequence comes from Alviniconcha marisindica, assembly GCA_018857735.1. Classification (NCBI taxonomy): domain Eukaryota; kingdom Metazoa; phylum Mollusca; class Gastropoda; family Provannidae; genus Alviniconcha; species Alviniconcha marisindica. The sequence goes on along the minus strand of JABMCL010002145.1, from coordinate 46,211 downwards.
CTGATATCACACACTTGGTGACGTCTTCAGATAGATGGAGAAATGACACAGCTGATATCACACACTAGGTGCCGTCTTCAGAAAGACGAAGAAATGACACAGCTGATATCACACACTAGGTGCCGTCTTCAGAAAGACGAAGCAGTGACACAGCTGATATCACACACCAGGTGACTTCTTCAGAAAGACGAAGAAATGACACAGCTGATATCACACACTAAGTGACTTCTTCAGAAAGACAAAGAAATGACACAGCTGATATCACACACTAGGTGACTTCTTCAGAAAGACGAAGAAATGACACAGCTGATATCACACACTAGGTGACTTCTTCAGAAAGACGAAGAAATGACACAGCTCATATCACACACTAGGTGACTTCTTCAGAAAGACGAAGAAATGACACAGCTGATATCACACACTAGGTGACTTCTTCAGAAAGACGAAGAAATGACACAGCTGATATCACACACTAGGTGACTTCTTCAGAAAGACGAAGAAATGACGCAGCTGATATCACACACTAGGTGTCTTCTTCAGAAAGACGAAGAAATGTCACAGCTGATATCACACACTAGGTGACTTCTTTAGAAAGACGAAGAAATTGCACAGCTGATATCACACACTAGGTGACTTCTTCAGAAAGACGAAGAAATGACACAGCTGATATCACACACTAGGTGACGTCTTCAGAAAGACGAAGAAATGACGCAGCTGATATCACACACTAGGTGACTTCTTCAGAAAGACGAAGAAATGACACAGCTGATATCACACACTAGGTGACTTCTCCAGAAAGACGAAGAAATTGCACAGCTGATATCACACACTAGGTGACTTCTCCAGAAAGACGAAGAAATGACGCAGCTGATATCACACACTAGGTGACGTCTTCAGAAAGACGAAGAAATGACGCAGCTGATATCACACACTAGGTGACTTCTTCAGAAAGACGAAGAAATGACACAGCTGATATCACACACTAGGTGACTTCTTCAGAAAGACGAAGAAATGACGCAGCTGATATCACACACTAGGTGACTTCTTCAGAAAGACGAAGAAATGACACAGCTGATATCACACACTAGATGACTTCTTCAGAAAGACGAAGAAATGACACAGCTGATATCACACACTAGGTGACTTCTTCAGAAAGACGAAGAAATGACGCAGCTGATATCACACACTAGGTGACTTCTTCAGAAAGACGAAGAAATGACACAGCTGATATCACACACTAGGTGACTTCTTCAGAAAGACGAAGAAATGACACAGCTGATAGTGAGGGAGAGAGACATGAAGAGTGCTGGTGCAGGATCCTTTCAGAACGAGGCTCCATTTCTTTTCTCTCTCTTTCACGACACTCCTGCCCTAAATCTTAGTAATGCGTCTCTCAAGTGTCCTTTCATTGAACATATGTACTGTTCCATACCAAAGCTTTGTTTCATTAGTTTGTATTCAAAGAACCTGTCACTTGATTCGAGCTTGTCATGCCAGCTTTGCCCGAAGCAATCTTTTAAGCGTTGAGAAAAGGTCCTAAGAAACTTCTTTTCGTCCCCTACTCCCTGACTGTACCACACTTCGCCGAAGCCTTGGTTTAGTAGCAGCTCTTTCACTCTTCCAGCCCAAGATACCTTGCCCCTTTCCGCCATATTCCGAGAACATCGGTACGCCCCAAAAGGCAGCCGATCTTGATTCAGTTTCAGGAGTCTCAGCCAGTATTTTATGCTGCGTATCTGCGAGCTGATGGCCAGCGGGTACCTGTTGCTTAACCTCAAGAACCTCTTGATGGCAAATAAGTTAACCTTTTCAACTGTTTCCACTCTCCCTGTACCCCATATCTCAGAGGCGTACAAAAGCGCTGGCTGTATTTGGGTATCAAAGATCTTATTGAACACTCCCCAATCTGTGCAATTTATCTTTCTGAGTGCTTTCAAAATGGTGATAATCTTCCGTTTAGCCTTTGGTATAAAATCTGCTACAGCCTGCGTTGTGCTAAGTTTAGTAGTTAACGCTATGCCTAGGTACTTGTACGAGTTTACTACTTCAACTTCTACATCCCCGTAAGTCCATCTTTCGTGTCGAGACAGGTGTCCCCCTTTTCTAAACTCTATGATGCTTTTTTTTTCCAGTTTTAGTCTATCTGCTTCGGCTTTGAGGTTATTCAGCTGGTTTTGCAGACCCCCTGATGATAAGGACACCAGCGCCACATCATCTGCAAACAGCAGTAAGAAAACTTCTGCCATGCCCTGAACAAACTGAACCCCGTGAGTACCCTTTTCCCTTACGGTTGTGGCCAGCTCGTTAATGAAGAAGAACAATAATGGGCTGCTACACTCCCCCTGCTTGAGCCCGACTGGGCAGGAGAACTCTTCTGTCGTACAGCCTGCTTCCACTCCGACAGAAGCCACAACAGAGCTGTACATTGCTCTCAGTGCCCTTAGTATCTTTCCCCCCGCCCCCGCCCTTCGTAAGACATCCCACAATATGTTCCTGTTCACAGATTCCGTTTTAAGCCTGGAGCTGACACATCATGCCCGTTTTGCCCACACGACACAGAGGACGAACTGCATGTTCTGTGCAAATGTACAACGTACAGTAATATTAGACCCGACTTTTTAAGGCGTGACGGTCTGCGGAATAGTGTTCCTTACCATTCAGTTATGGAAACGACTAATCAATGCCGTTTGCAACAGATTGCATTGTTTCTTATCAAGGCAGGGAAAATGAGACAGATAAGCGACTAATTTGGAATAGTAGCGGCACATAGTTGTATGTGTAGGTGCTGTGTGTGTGTGTGTGGTGTGTGTGTGTGTGTGTGTGTGTGGGTGGGTGGGTGGGTGGGTGGATGAAATAAGTAAATACTTTGTCAGTAGAAGCATGTTTAAAAATGTATTGTGCAGCGTAAATATGCAGTGTGTTCATGTTCTTTGTGAAAGAGGCTAATGGCCTAAAAACAAATAAACTTTCTTGTTCTTTTTCTTCTCTCTTTCACTTTTTTCCCCCCCCCCCCCCCCCGAAAAAAAGAGAGGAAAAAAGTTGGAAATGTTGTAAAGCGCAGTGAGTTTGTGTACACCACAGAATAGCGCTATACAAAAGTTATCTATTATTGTTGTTTGGAATTCGCTGTCATATTTAATCGTAGTTTTAAAGCTCAACTTAAAACGCACCTCTTCCGCACCGAATGTTGTAGACAAGGAATGAAGGATAGCGTTTTTATGTTTGAGTGTCGTATGTATGCATAGTACTTGTCCAATGAATTCTTATTATCGTTTCTCTCTCTAACTTATATTTTGATATTGTACAGTGCCGTGAGCTCGAAATTGTGTCACAGGGTACTGCGCTGTAAAACTGAAAGTTATTGTTGACTGTGTCACAGGTTACTGCGCTGTAAACTGAAAGTTATTGTTAACTGTGTCACAGAGTATTGCGCTGTAAAACTGAAAGTTATTGTTAACTGTGTCACAGGTTACTGCGCTGTAAAACTGAAAGTTATTGTTAACAGTGTCCCAGGGTACTGCGCTGTAAAACTGAAAGTTATTGTTAACTGTGTCCCAGGGTACTGCGCTGTGAAACTGAAAGTTATTGTTAACAGTGTCCCAGTGTACTGCGCTATAAAACTGAAAGTTATTGTTAACTATGTCACAGGGTACTGCGCTGTAAAACTGAAAGTTATTATTAACGCTTCTCACAATACACGGCATGGCCAACCTTTGAAGGCAAACCCCTTGAGCAAGCAACTAACAGGCTAATACACTAAGAAGCTAGTACAGGAATGAAGTTCCATCTACTGATCTTTGAGTTGGTGATTTGTTTTATTTCTTAGGACGTTAAAAACTAATTAATAATGTACTATTTCAGGTTGTAAGATGGAAAATTGACTGACGGATGGAAGAAACACACATACGCACAAGTTTTCATGGAAACCTTAGCTCGGATTGGGAGCTAACTGTAAAACGAGAATGTGGAGACGAGTCAGAAATGTTACAGATTATACATGTCCCACTCACCATCGCTGCATGAACTGTCGGAGGCACATCGGAGCACGCAGAAACTCTTCTGGCTTTGTTTTAAGTCTTCAGGAAAATAGCAGGTCAGGTTGGTTGGATTACCCACAAAAACAGCAGGAACCTGGCAAGATATTGTGGTCCCTGCAATGGAGAAATATTCATTTAGGCACAAAACTGCTGTCAAAAATGAGAACTCATCTTGACCGTTTATTACATTAAGGTAATTAAATGTAATGAAAATAATTAAAATTTAATGTTGGTAATTAATATGTCTACTATGTGTGCACCTCTTGTTTCTAAACTGTGTGAGACCAGCAGTCCTTTGTGAAAATTGCACTTGGCAAATTACATGACAAGTGAAAATCTCCTACTAGAAAGTCCACGAAACACATTTTTGCAAGCTCAGCTTGTGTTGTTCAAAAACAAACAAAATTGTGTTGGCCAGTCAAGACCTTGACTGTGCTGTAGCCGGCCAGTCAGAGGTGATCATACACGCTGCAGGCAAAACACTTGATGTGAGTTGAACACTTGGCACATGAACACAACTGAGAATAAAGCTGAGATGTAGAGCTTACACAGTGGGTTACCGCGAAATTAAGAAAAACGCCATTTTCTTTAGTTAGCAAAAAAAAAAAAAAAAGAGAGAGAGAGAAAAGAAAAAAAAAAAAGGCATAAAATGTCTCACTATACAAAAAGCAACAAGAAGAAAACAACCACAAAAATGCACAATACATAATTATACAAAAGGACCCTGCGGGTACGATACCTCCTGAACACACTTGTCTAATAGTGCTAGTGTACACTCATAAAAAATATACTCAACAATACTGAAAAAAAGACACTACCACACCTGGAGACGGAGAAAAAGGAGGTAGGGGTGGAGAAATGGGGGTGGCGGTAGAAGTCTTACTCTGTAATACTGTGCACCGCTGCCTATATACATGCAGCTATTCAATCATGCGTATTAAAACTTAATGCACAATCTTCTTTTGTATATAATATTATAGGCTATACGCATAAATGCCTATGGCGATTGAAACAACATTTGGAAAATAAAATACTTGCAACTTATGAAAAGTAAGAATAGTATAGTAGCCATTTATTCTGAATTTGCTGTATAAATTGTTTACAGTGTAATGGTATCTCTGCGAGGAATCTGTGTTTAGTCTTCATAATAAATAATAAGTATATTCCTATTTTCGCATAAACCTGTCGAAAACTCTATCAGTATTAGTATTTTTTGTACCGTCAAGTATGGCAAGGTCTCTTGTGAAAAATATATTATATACAGCGGGTAAAACTGGTATGAATCCAGTTTTGTACATCAAACCAACAGTCTTGTGTTTTTGGACATTCCCAAAACATGTGTAATATAGTTTCATCTGTATGGTTACAAAGAGAACAATTTGGAGAGTCTATTAAAAAATTTAATTTCTTAAAATGGTTCCGCATCCAGAATCTCTGGCCAAAACAAATCCGAGTAATTATAGACAAATGTCAATTCTGTTTGTTTTGTCAAAGTTTCTAGAAAAGCATGCGCACATTGAAATAATTATTTGGAAACGCATCAGCACCTTTACCCCTGTAAGTCTGGATTTAGAGGTAAATACTCTTGCAGCACTGCATTGGTACGCCTCACAAATTCTTGACTAACAGCCATGAATAAATCTGAGGCGTCTGGAGTGGTATTCCTAGATCCAAAGACTTTCTCCCTCACAATTAATGAAACATTAAAATAGCTCTCATTGCTGCCCATCTTCATGCAGGAGTCACTGTGGTGGTGACAGTGTAGCGATAGGTATATAATCTCCCCACCTACCCCCCCTCCTACCGCCAGTCCCTAATAAGCCTGATGATGGTTTTTGTGGAGGTTAAGCACCATGTTTACTAAGCCTTTTCCCTTTCTTTTGTAGCAGATGCGGCGTCTTCGAGATAGCGGTTACCGTCCCACCTACCCTTTCTCCTGGGTACGTCAGCTGTAGAGCATAGGCCAGCTTCCGCTGGTAAATTCCCACGAAAAGCAGTAAAGTAAGGTGAGAGAGAGTCACGTTCAAGTACACATCGTTTCAAATCATAGCCTATAGTAAAACAAGAAAATCAAAGAAAAATTATGCAGGTGCCTACGGCTGACACGTGCCCCTTTACCCAGGTCATAAGATATACATGTATAAGAAACATGTAATAATAATAATGATAATAATAATAATAGGGAACTTATAGAACGCTTTCGGAATCTCAAAGTGCTTTACAACTTAAACAAAAACATACAATGCACAAATACCCATAATTATACAAATCAATAATATACAAGCGTACAAAACATACGAAAATTCACAAACATCTTCATACAAAACATGGCAAAAACACACGCACACAAAATCGCACGCGCGCACACACACACACACACACACACACACACACACACACACCAACATGGCTGAAAAGGACATGGGGCGGGGTAAAGACTAATTTGAAGGCAAGGACTGTGTGTGTGTGTGTGTGTGTGTGTGAGAGAGAGAGAGAGAGAGAGAGAGAGAGAGAGAGAGAGAGAGAGAGAGAGAGAGAGAGAGAGAGAGAGAGAGAGAGAGAGAGATTTGTGCAGCAGAAAAGCTATTACTGGTAAAAATACTGTTTGAAGAGGTAAGTTTTAGGGCTAGTTTTGAAGGCAGGGAGGGAAGGGCTGTGACAGAGAGCAAAAGGAAGAGAATTCCAGATGTGAACAGCAGAGAAGCAAAAGGCACGACTACCATGCTGTTTTCTTTTGAACAACGGGATGCGAAAGGTTCTATCATCTGAAGAAGAGCACAGAGACCTAGAAAGGACGTAGATCTGGACAAGTTCAGCCAAGTACTGAGGGGCAGTGCCAGTGATGATTTGATAGCAGAGGCAAATTATTTTGTATTTAATTCTCTGTTCTATGGGAAGCCAGTGCAGTTGCTTGAGAAGAGGTTTGGCGTATTCTGCTCTACGAGATTTGAGGATGTGTTTGGCTGCAGAGTTCTGTACTTGTTGAAGTGGTTTGATGACTGTCTGTGGATAACCTGCCAGTAGGGAATTGCAGCAGTCTAATCTGGACAGGATGCACGAGTTAACTAATGTCTTGGTTGCGTCTTCAGTGAGATATTGGCGAATGGAACTTATGCGTCTGATTTCAATGTATGCAGCCTTACACGTTTGAATGATGTGCTGTTTCATTGAAAGGTCGCTATCAAAGATGAACCCAAGGTTGCAGACGGTTCCAGAAAACTCAACATCGGTATTGCTGAGAGAGATTGTCTGTCGGTGGGGCGAGGTCGTGTTGACAGAGGATGATGATGAGAAACGAATAGCTTCGGTCTTATCATTATTCAGTTTGAGTTTGGTTTCTTCTATCCATGGCCCAATATCATTGACACAATCTTGAAGTGAACGGTCCAAGTCTGAGTAATTTTCAGGCGATTCAGAGTGATTGAGTTGTGTATCGTCTGCGAACATTTCGTGACGAATAGAGTGCTTTTCGATGAGGAATGTAAGTGGTGTTGTATACAAAAAGAACAGTACAGGGCCGAACACAGAGCCTTGAGGAACACCGAAATCCAGGGACGTTTCTGTTGATTTTTGGTCATCTATGAGAACATATTGTTTCCTGTCAGAAAAGTAAGATCGAAACCAGTTCAGGGCTGTACCACGAATGCCAAAGTCGTGTTCGAGGCGAGTGAGAAGACTTTCATCGTCTATTGTATCAAACGCTGCAGAAGATCCAAAAGCAGGAGAATCGAAATTTTGTTATCATCGAGAGAAGTGAGAAGATCGTTGAGTATGCAGAGATTAACAGTCTCTGTGCTGTGCGCGGACCGGTAAGCAGACTGATGGATGCTGAGCAGATTGTGTAATCTTGATACAAGATACGAGGCAAGTTGTTGAAGAACACTTTTTTTTTTTAGAAGTTTTGACAGAAAGGGTAGATTAGAAATGGGTCTGCGGTTTTTAAGTTCATTTGGATCAAGTGATGTTTTCTTTAACAAGGGTTGCTGTTTTGAATTCAGAGGGAACAGTGCCTGATGTGAGCGATTCACTCGTTGAGAATGTTGGTGATTGTCGGGAGAATAACTTCAGCGGTATTGTAGAGAAGTTTAGTTGGTATCGGATAAAGCACGGAAGTCTTGCGGACAGTCTGAAGGATAATCTCTTTAACAAATTGTTCAGAAACTGGTGTAACTGAGAGAAATTGGGTGCCAGAGAATGCGAGCTGACATTCGTTTTTCTTCTATGCCACACATGGAAAGCTGTTTCGAATGGAGAGGATTTTGTTTTTGAAAAAGTCACTGAAGACGCGTGGAAGGTTGTTGAAAATCATAAACAAAAGGAAGAGGGGGCTTGTTTGTTTTGCCTAATAGAGTAGTCATGTTGTGAAACAGCTCTTTGCATGTCGCACTAGAAGACACCATCATGGACTGGGTCAATGACCTTTTGCTTTGCTGTGTCATACAACTGTTTATGAATGGTCGCTCTCCGACGTTCACGCTTCAACTCACGGAGCTGATCGGCAACAGAGCTGGACCAAGAATTAGGCCTTCGCTGGCGAACCTTACGCCGACACAGAGGTGCTGAACGCTGCATGTCTACACTCCGTCTCGTACACTACGCTCTTCTTCTGACATCCGTATGATGGAAATCCAACGATACAAACGCAAGACTCATGGCTTTCGTACCTTCTCTTGCTTTGGACCCCACATTTGGAAATCACTCCCACAAGACCTTAGGCACTGCTCAACCCTGTCATCTTTTAAAGCCAAACTGAAAACCATCCTCTTCTCGCAGTATTTCCATCCTAACTAATATCAGTACCCAGTTTCTGCTACAGTCATTGTGTGTGTGTGTGTGTGTGTGTGTGTGTGTGTGTGTGTGTGTGTGTGTGTGTGTGTGTGTGTGTGTGTGTGTGTGTGTGTAGTGCGTTTTTTATATTTTTTATAATACTTTATGTAAATTGTTTTGGTAGGACTATGCTGTACATGTGTATAGAATATCATATTTAGGTTAATATGTATCATGTGAGCGCTCAGGGCGTTGATGAGCGCATGATAAATGTACATTATTATTATTATTAATTACTTGACTAAGATGACGGTTTAGATCATGCGTAACAGGCACGCGATCATCATTATTGTTGTCAGTTGTAAAAATGTATAATTATTGACATGAGCTGTTACTATGTGTCTATATTAAATTTATAACGGCAGCTGTATTCGAGTTTTTGTCATAAATCGGCTTTTGCTGCCTTGCGTTGTTCAGGTTTGGCTGATGTAGCTCCTGTCTCTTTCTCGGTCACGGCTTCCATAGCGTGAGACAGCCCTTGTTCCTGGCGGCCTGCTTCTGTGGGGGTCTGCTGATGTAGCTCCTGTCTCTTTCTCGGTCACGGCTTCCATAGCGTGAGACAGCCCTTGTTCCTGGCGGCCTGCTTCTGTGGGGGTCTGCTGATGTAGCTCCTGTCTCTTTCTCGGTCACGGCTTCCATAGCGTGAGACAGCCCTTGTTCCTGGCGGCCTGCTTCTGTGGGGGTCTGCTGATGTAGCTCCTGTCTCTTTCTCGGTCACGGCTTCCATAGCGTGAGACAGCCCTTGTTCCTGGCGGCCTGCTTCTGTGGGGGTCTGCTGATGTAGCTCCTGTCTCTTTCTCGGTCACGGCTTCCATAGCGTGAGACAGCCCTTGTTCCTGGCGGCCTGCTTCTGTGGGGGTCTGCTGATGTAGCTCCTGTCTCTTTCTCGGTCACGGCTTCCATAGCGTGAGACAGCCCTTGTTCCTGGCGGCCTGCTTCTGTGGGGGTCTGCTGATGTAGCTCCTGTCTCTTTCTCGGTCACGGCTTCCATAGCGTGAGACAGCCCTTGTTCCTGGCGGCCTGCTTCTGTGGGGGTCTGCTGATGCACGCTCCTCGCCGTGCGAGCTGTCTGCTGCCCGTAGACGGTGCTGTTCGGCGCGAGTGATAACGGCCCGTCCACTCTCTCACCTCCTGGTCATCGTTGGTGTCTCTCAGACTGTTGCGTCTCCCGCTGTCCAGGGCGGGGTTGGCACGCCTCTCTTCTACTTGCAGTCGACCGTTCTTGTAGTAAGCGACCCGCCCTGTCGGCGGTACCGCTGAACTTCGTCTCTTTGGCGGGTGGTGAGTTCCGACGAAACCCTGATGCCCTCGCGTCATAGTAAGTCTCTGGAGCTGGTGTCGTTTAAAATCTCCATCTTATCGCTCCATCTGTAAAATGTGACGATCAGTGGGCGTGGCTGATCACTTCGTCGCCTGCGGTCGCCTATTCGATGCGCTGTTTCTATGTCAGACTTGCTTCAAGTTCGGGATGAAGACCATCGTTCAGGATATCCACGAGCTGTTCGACGCTTGTCCTCTTGTTTTTTCGCAGTCCTTCCGTCACGATTTTGATTTATTTTATTCTTTTATTTTATTTTAGGATGCAGTGTTTGGAAAACATTTCCAGCAAGTCCAGTTCTTTCTCTATTATGTCCAACCGCACAGAGAGAGAGAGAGAGAGAGAGAGAGAGAGAGAGAGAGAGAGAGAGAGAGAGGAGAGAGAGAGAGAGAGAGAGAGAGAGAGAATTACAGAATCATTTTAAACGAATAAAGGAAAGCGACAGAAGAATGAATATCTCTCTATCTATATATACTGTAATTTATCTTTTCTTTCAATCTAGCAAGATTGGAAGTTAAACGAATACACTCATATATATATAATGCATTAAAATGATGACCACAAGGAAAGTGAAAGAGAGTACAATAACGCATGAAAATACACATATTAAAAGTTGATTTTTGTGTGAAATACAAATGTAAAACTTGTGACAAGAACACGCAAGGAGGGGGGGGGGGGGATACAATACATTTTGTGTCAAGGTGTCTGATGAATGAAAAACAAACAAACAAACTAACAAAACGTATCAAAGTGGTTTAGTGAGTGTGTGAAATGCTTTCCTTTTGAATGTTTTTACTTCCACGGTGTATCTGAGACGATGAGCTAAACTATTCCACGCTAAAGAGCCCGGAAAGGAGAAATTGGTTTTAAAGTTTTCAATCCTTGTTCTGGGCAAAAGTTGTTTATTTCCATGAACGTGAAGACGTTCAGAAGGAATCATGAGATCTTTCAGGTACTGCGGGGCTTTGCCATGAACAACCTTTTGCACAATAACACATTTGTTGAGTAATAATTGTTTGTCTAAAGGGAGTAGTTTGAGAGCACAGCACTTTTGATTGTAGTCCATATTAGGATTTGGCATTAAGAAATGTATGGCATGTTTGTGGAGAGAGTACAGTTGATTCATGTGCACACAGGCACATCCATCCCATGCACTTGAAACATAGTTTATGTGTGACATAATGTGTGCAAAGAAAAAAAGGCCAACTTTGCTTTATGGTTGACAATTTGGCTGAGTTTTGAAATAAGAAAAACATTTCTAGAAACACAATTCTGCAAATATTGTTAATATGCGTTTGCCACTTTAGCTGCTCGTCTACAGTTACTCCAAGTAGGCGATGCTTTGAAATCTGCTCTATTGGCGTGGTCTCGAAGTTTAGATTTAAGGAGAGCTTTGCTTTTGTCTCGTCGCCATCAACATGCATTTTGTTTTGGTTGGATTCAGTGCTATCCGATTTCTACAACACCATCCAGAAATATCATTTAAACTTTGTTGTAAATCCCTACGTATATAAGGTAGGTAAGATCGTAAGAAAGTTATACTTGCCATACTTAAGTTGTACGAAGATAGTTTCTTAAGTAAAGTGTCATGATGCACCAGGTCAAATGCCTTGCGAAAGTCGAGAAACGCAGCACCTGACATTTGACAATTGCTGAAAGCTGAGAGCCAGGTATCAGTTAAACGGTAACGGCGGTTTGACAAGAATGTCCACATCGGACATGTGCTCCCCTCTTTCTTTCTCGTGGGTACATTTAGTTATACTAAGCTTACCACCATTATTTTATTTTTTAAACGACTCCCCCCTTCCCCACGCCCTTTACACACACACACACACACACACACACACACACACACACACACACACACACACACACACACACACTTCTTCACACACACACACACACACACACACACACACACACACACACACACACACACACACACACCAGAATGAATAAAACAATCATTTGAAAATAGTTAAAAACGCTATGCTTTTAGCAGCAGTAGTAGTAGAACCAGTAGTAGAACTTTTATTGTTATTATGCGGCGTCTGTCAAACACAAGTGACTGTCTTTTGTAAAGTTGTAAGTAGATGTACTTTCCTTGCATACAGTGAGGCGAAAACACAGACTTACCGGAGGCTGTGGATGCGTGGAGTAAGATCACCAACAGCAGACCTGTAGACAAACATACCTGGACCGTGCAATGCCTTTTCGTTGCCGAACTACGTGTATACGAGGGTGCTTTTGTGAAACTTGAGACATCTTTTATGAACACACAGTTGAACGAAGTAATGTATTACTCATAGTTAAGAACAATTTATGGTCTGACTCGCATCACTGGACTGCGAACTATGCTTGTGCCAAATATACAATAACACTTATTCATTCGTAGAATGGAATCTTCTGCTGACGAAAATAAAATTAGTTCACCGTGAACACAGTAGTATATTTTACAGACATGTATATACAGAGTCTCAAGCTATGCAAATTTTCAGTTTCAATAATTATAGACTGTACTTGTATCAAACTAAGCAACAGGAGACTGCATGGGTATGAGCCGGGGGCAGTGACGCGGGATAGGCGGTTTACAAACGACTTTTAACGTCAGAACAGATGTGTGAATAGTGTCACTCTGGCATCCTTTTAGAACTGATGCAAGATGTCGCCCAGTGTCGCTGACAAAATTACCGGTTACAATGAAGGACCAAAACTGTATGAAAAAACGATGAGCACGGGTACAATGATCCATTAAAATTACACGAGTTACTCCCCTTGAACCGCTGATGCTATATAATTCACTCGTACATAAGAACCAACGTGAGCCGGTTTGGCCCAGCGGTAAGGCGATAGGTTGGTAAGCGGAAGGACCTCGGTTCGATACCGCTTCGGCTCTCCTTTCTCTTCAAAAAGGTTGTGGTTTGTAGACACTGTCCTGCTACTTTGTCCATCACTTCCTACTGAAACATTAAAATGGCTCTCATCGCTGCCCATCTTAATGCAGGAATCATTCTGGTGGTGACAGTGTAGCGATAGGTATATAATCTCCCTCTTCCCGCACCTCCATACCCCCTTCCCCCCTTCTCCCCGTCCCTAATAAGCCTTATGGTTTCTGTGGACGTTAAGCACCATGTTTACTTAAGACACAACCTTGTCCCTAATATGTCATCTGACATCCGAGTAGACCCAACTGATCATTAAAAGTGAACCTCATGTTTACTGACTTACTTAAAAGTGAAGGAGGTGAACATCAGATTACACACACTCACACTGAACGATAGGACTAAAAGGTTGCAATGGCTGAGAGAGACTACATACCTGCGTATTGCAGCGTCTTCATGTCGGCACAGAATCGGCTGATCCGTTATCCTCCGCTGAACACGCCGCAGCAAACTACGTACTGCGCTCGTTCACCTAGCCTTCAAGTCAGGTGTGCACGCACGCCAAAGACGCAATGTCTATGTCGCCAGCAGTCACAGGCAAAGAGAAATATAATTTACCAACAGCCTACTGCGCATGCCTGATCTAGTCAACAGCCCCTACGCATGCTCTGTAGTATTACTGTACACGTAAGTGCAGGTCACCAGTAGCCGCGTGCTAAACGCCTTCCTGTCGAGGTTATTTACTAGGAGTTATTTGCCAGTGACACTAAAATGTGCAAAGGGGTGTTTCTTATCCGGCTCTGTTCATACAGTGCATTACCATACCTAGCTGACTTCGCGATTTTTCTTTTTTTTCCTTTTTTCTTTTTTCTTAATCGGCCCTTGTGGCAGTTGGTACTCAGGAATTTAACGCCTGGCTTTTTTTGAGAAGTCCCAAACAGACTGACAAGCAAACAGTTATAACGGTGGTAGAGGTGGTGGTGGTGTGTGTATGTGTGTGTGCGTGTGTGTATGTGTGTGTGCGTGCGTGTGTGTGTGAGTGTCGGGCGGGGGGGGGGGGGGGGGGTGCGTGCGTGCGTGCGTGTGGTGTGGTGTGTGGTGTGTGTGATGAGTGTGTGCGTGCATGCGTTGTGTGGTTGTGTGTGTTGTGTGTGTGTGTGTGTGTGGTGTTGTGTGGTGTGTGTGTGTGTGTGTGTGTGTGTGTGTGTGTGTGTGGTGTGTGTGTGGTGTTGTGTGTGTGTGTGTGTGTGTGTGTGTGTGTGTGTGTGTGTGTGTGTGTGTGTGTGTGTGTGTGTGTGTGTGTGTGTGTGTGTGTGTGTGTGTGTGTGTGTGTGTATCACACTGCACGAATGAGGTTGTTGCAATAACGTTTTTTCCATGGTTGGTTGTATTGTTGTGTGCATATGTTAATGCACTGTATGAATGGACTGTCACCATTACACATTTCCTGGCACATTTGACTGTAACTGGTAAATAAATATTCGTGTGTGCGTGTGTGTGTGTGTGTGTGTGTGTGTGTGTGTGTGTGTGTGTGTGTGTGTGTGTGTGTGGAGGAGAGAGAGAGAGAGAGAGAGAGAGAGAGAGAGAGAGAGAGAGAGAGAGAGAGAGAGAGAGAGAGAGAGAGAGAGAGAGAGAGAGAGAGGACTGAAATCCAGATGCTGTGGAGCATAGGCCAGCTTCCGTTGGGCAAATTCCCACAAAAAACAGTAAACTAAGTGACCGAGTAGTCACCTTCAAGTACACATCATTTTGAATCTTCTTCTTTTATGATGCTTTACGTCCACAGAAACCATATGGCTTATTAGGGACGGCGCATTTGGAATCACAGCCTATAGTAAAACAAGACGATCAAAAGAAAAAAAATATGCAGGTGCCTACGACTGACTCTTTGCCCAGGTCATAAGATATACATGTATAAGAAATGTATAATGCACAACTGGCGTGCGATCATCATTGTTGCTGTCACTTCCAGTCATGTATAATTATTGAAATAATTATATGCTATTACTATGTGTGCAGCTTATCACATTTACAAACTTCAGCTGTGTTCGAGTTTTTGTCACAAACGCATGCCTGCAGATAAATGTGAAGTATAAAAAAATAAAAAATAAAAAAAAAAAAAAACACTGACCTGAATGAGGAATCATCACAAATATTCAGTGTATGCTTTTGGGGGTGGGGGTGGGGGTGGGGGGGTGCTAAGAAAAGAACGTGAATAAAACTGAAATATTTCGCCATTTGGCATGGCGTCTGAACGTTCTGTTATCTACTTGCGTCACCCGATTGTCTCTATCTAAAGCAGCCATGCAGTTGACCCTGTCTGCGTATGCTTCCCGAGGGGTGTATTTATTTATTCACAGTGGCAACTATAGCGATATTTCTGTTTCTGAGTAGACCCACTGCGTTCGACTCGTATGCTAATCTGAATGAGTGACCTGTAGCTGTACACAGCCTGTTTTTAATATCCACCGAAGTGGTTACAGCGCTGTTTAGTTGTTACTTGGCTGGTGCCACGTGAAACTGCTGCCGTCTCGGGGTATACCTGGAATGTTGACACTAACGAGCGAACAGTCGGGCAACATGCCTACAGACAGAGAAATAAGCAGCACCACAAAAGAAAAAAGAAAAAAAGAGAGGTTTTGCTACCTATAATACTTAAGTACAATAAATTGTCTAAAGTCATGAAAAGCAGGACAGCACAGGATAAAGTGTACTAAGTCTTCATTTGCACCTTTACACAATGGGTAAATCATATCAACCATACTCTTGTTCTGGCATCTGTTCAACAACGAAAACCATCAGTACTGCATTCTACCATACATATATGGCGCCATCTATAGTGCTATTGCTAGGTGATGTCTTTAAAGGGATTGGCCCCCGCAGATTTGGGTAAAAAAATATATTTTGCATGAATATTTATTGTTTTATGTGCGATTATTATGTAGCATTAATTTCGGCTTTGGTCCTGTGGAAATGCGGCAATTTAAGAATAACTGTAGTGGTCTAAAAATAGACTGGGGATCTCCCCCCACAGGTACAGCTACTTACGGAATGCGTATTACGTCATTATATTTTGTTGTTTTACACAAGTTTTTGTAGACTCGGCCTACAAACAATTGACACGTAACCTGCTCAGGCGTGATAATAATTATTTGTCGGGCGGCATAACTGATGATTGTGTGAATAATTGTATGCCTTTCTTTGAATAAATCTCCTAATGGTGCTCTGTGTACTTCACTATAGTGGATGAGACCTGTAGCTGCCGTTTACTAATAATGCTCGGCGATGGACCGAGGTGCAAAGTGTTGGGTGACAATTCTTTCTCAGCGTATCGATCGATGCTACTACAGGAAATACTTTAGACACCATAATAATAATACTGAAAAGAAAAGAAAAACCTACCGGCCTCTGGCACTCCAGAAACACACACTTACGCAAACAGGTAGTACTTAGTAGAATATTTAAACGTATGGTTCCGGTAGACTACTCCTATCAGTCAAAAAGGAAGTATCAGGAACCTTCTCTTTTACTTGTCCATAAACAGCTTTGCTAGTTTCCTATCGCAGACGTCTAACCTTGTGCACCGCTCTCTCCACCTCTCCACCTGGTCACCCAGGTTTACCAGCCACGACCTGTATTTACGATGTCGGTCTCTTGCCAGTCGAGCTAAACGTTCTTTTTATTTTGGTCCTCCGAAGATAAATGGTAGTAGCTCCAAATTATCTCTGCTTTGATTGCATAATCTTGAAAAAATGGAAAAGAACTATGAAGATATAAACACCACTGTTTCATTCTCAGTTCATCGTTGCTTTCGTTCAACGGGCTATTTGCTCTTTATAATAGCACACGAAAGAATGTATTTATTATCTATTAGCACGAAAGAAGGCGGTACACAAAACAAAACACATGTCCCGTCCCGTGTTCTCATGTTGTGTACATATTCCTAATCATTCTTTTCAGTTTTGTCATTTGCCATCAGTAACTACTTCTAGACTAAAGCCATTGTTTCCTTCGACCCTTCCTTCACCTTTCTATAATCTTGCGTCAAATTATTGATATCGTAATGACGTCAAAATGATTTTGCCATCATTTCATTGACCCAAGCACATAGGGTGGCATGGGGGAGATTCGTCCACTCGCTCGGTTGGGGGAACTTCGGCCACCCAAACACCTTGTGAACTGTACTTAATACTACGCATCAACCCCTACAATTGAACTTTTCCAAACTGTAACATCAGTTTCATAATGGATCAGTTCACAAACAAAACAGCAAACGATTGATTGTCACAAGTAGCGTATGGGAAAACCTGTCCTACTTTGGGAGCCTTGCTATTCGCTTGGCAAAAAACAACAACACAAAAACAAAAAACGTAGTGTGGGTTGTACGGAAAGCAAGGACAGACATACTGTTGGCCGATCGTGTTTGATTTGAAGTTCAGTGTTTGCCACGATCTGACCACTAAATTTTTTCCTAATTTTCGTCATTTTGATGACGTCGTTTTAAATCTGCGTATACATTCTGATTTTTTTTTTTTTTATTTTTTTACATCAGCTTCTTCTTGCCTGTCTTCTTCTTTGCTCCCTTCTTCTTTTATTATTATCTATTTTCTTGCACCTGACGAAGACAATTTTCTGTCGAAAGCGCTTGTGTTTCCTTGTTTCCTTATGTTTCGTCGTATAGGTGAATACATTTCCCGAGATCTGTTCCATCAGTTTTGCCAACCTCACCAGTAGTTCACTCATTCCTCAGAAAAAGAATGTTTTCTCTCATATTCATGAAATCACACGGGTAGTTGTGTTGTATACTAGTCTGCGATTGGTCGAAGGTGTCTACAAACCACAACGAGCATGTGTTGGTTGAGCCTGTGTGACAGAATCGTGTTTCGAAGCGTGCATGTAAATCAAACGTACCTGTTTCAATGAATTTCCCCCAGGCCACCCTAAAACGTTTGAAAGAACGCTCGACATCATTTCATTGTTCGTCTTGGCAATTTCAAACACTATCAATTTATTTCTGAGTTTTTTTATGCTGTCCCCCATGAAAACGTTAGGAAAATGAAACTATTTCACACAGACTGTCCAGATTTAAAAAATAAACATTGACAAAAATAATGTATACATGACATGTACACAAAACTGAGAAAACTGAGAAGTTCCGGTATCCTATCAATGATGTCATACTAAAACGCGGGAAAGAGCTCGTGAAAACAGTGTTAGTAACACTGTCTGGGAAAGTCCTCTTCTAAAATCGTTATAAAATCAACGGCACGTTCAGTCACAAAACCTTTAACGCTGATCATGTTCGTTTAACCTCCTCTAAGCACACGAGAAGTTTAGTCGCCGAAGGAGAGTTCCTTTAAGACCTACTATTTGTTTCATCGCTCGGATCTGGCGGTGAAAGCGGCGAAGAGGTGTGTGTCACAGACATTGAATAATTTTGTCTGTGGGTGTGTATGTGTGTTCCCGCAAAACTCCGAACTTCCTGGTGCTCTATCCGTGACGCCAAACACATTCCGGTGACGTTAAAATGAAACGCAGGAAAAGAGCGCACAAGGCGGTAATGAGGTCGTGAAATTAGTGTTAGTGGTGGAGTCCACAAAAGTCACCTTATAAAATCAACGGCACGTTCAATCGCAAAATGTTTACTGCCAATCACAGGAGAAGTCAAATCAATCAATATTTTATTTTATGTCTGTTCACATCGAGGTGATATTAGACAAAAACAGAAAGCAAAAATATATAATTGTTATTTATACTAATTTTCCCACAGGACTATGAACAATCGATTTGACAATATTAGTAATAACATCAGTATTATACAAAATATCTCTTACATTGTTGTAAGCATTTAAGTCATATCCATTTTTCTGAAATAACTCTGTAGTAAAAGGACATTCAAGCAGTATGTGTTTAACAGATAAGATATTTTTACAAACGCATGTCACATTCTGTGAATATTTAGTGTTCCATGAATTTTAACGTAACTTGTATATTACTCTTGCTAAATATCTAGAACAAGATAGGTAGGTAGTGTTGCTTTATGTCCTCAGATGTCAGTTGACATATTAGGGACAAGCTGAGATCAATCGGCCGAAGCATGGTTCAATATAGCTTTACGTCCACGGAAACCGAAAGGCTCGTTAGGACGGACAGCCCAGGACGGCCACCTCGACTCTCACACAGCTCCTGAACTATGACTAGAACAAGAAGAAGTTTAGCTCGCAAAAGATAGACCCTTTAACAGCATAACCCGCTTTCCAGCACGGTCATAATTATGGCTGCGAAATGTACTATGAACTGCTGAGGAACAAACCAACCCTTTCTTTCTTTCGTGCTAACTCCCACAGGGTAATAATAATCCTACAAAGGCTGCGGTTTCTTCGTCGCTTATGTCGGCCAGTCAGCGGGGACACTTGCCCACAGTCATCTGTCCGCCGGTCAGTGCGCCAACGTGTGGCTATATATAGCGTGCTGACCGCCAGTCAGTACACCAACGTGTGGCTATATATAGCGTGCTGACCGCCAGTCAGTACACCAACGTGTGGCTATATATAGCGTGCTGACCGCCAATCAGTACACCAACGTGTGGCTATATATAGCGTGCTGACCGCCAGTCACTGCACCAACGTGTGGCTATATATAGCGTGCTGACCGCCAGTCACTGCACCAACGTGTGGCTATATATAGTGTGCTGACCGCCAGTCAGTACCATAGTTCAGGAGCTGTGTGAGAGTCGAGGTGGCCGACCTGGGCTGTCCGTCCTAACGAGCCTTCTGGTTTCCGTGGACGTAAAGCTTTATTGAACCATGCTTCGGCATTGGTCTCAGCTTGTCCCTAATATGTCAACTGACATCTGAGGACATTAAGCAACACTACCTACCTACCAGTCAGTACCCATAGTTCAGGAGCTGTGTGAGAGTCGAGGTGGCCGTCCTGGGCTGTCCGTCCTAACGAGCCTTCTGGCTTCCGTGGACGTAAAGATTTAATGAACCATGCTTCGGCATTGGTCTCAGCTTGTCCCTAATATGTCAACTGACATCTGAGGACATTAAGCATCACTTCATCATCATCATCAGTCAGTACACCAACGTGTGGCTATATATAGCGTGCTGACCGCCAGTCAGTGCCTTCCATTGTTCTGGCGGCGGTCCACGGTCTCTCCTGTCTTTTTCGGGCGGTTTCCGCGGTCGAGCCTTCACTCTGTCGGCCCCTTCCCACTCTGTCCCCGTCCCTAATAGGCCATCTCTCCTCCGTGGACGTAAAGCACCAAGAAAAAAAAGTCAGTGCACCAACGTGTGGCTATATATAGCGTGCTGACCGCCGGTCAGTACACCAGTTCTGTGGACGTTAAGCACCATGTTTACCAGTCAGTACACCAACGTGTGGCTATATATAGCGTGCTGACCGCCAGCCACTGCACCAACATGTGGCTATATATAGCGTGCTGACCGCCAGTCAGTACACCAACGCGTGGCTATATATAGCATGCTGTCCGCTGGTCAGTGCACCAACGTGTGGCTATATATAAATATATATAGCATGCTGTCCGCTGGTCAGTGCACCAACGTGTGGCTATATATAGCGTGCTGTCCGCTGGTCAGTGCACCAACGTGTGGCACAGCATGCTACAATGTATTCGCCTGGTATCGCAATGTATTCGTGCTGTAGTCACAATTATGACCGTGCTGTGGACTTTAGTTACAGTTGAAATGCATTCTATGCTGCATCTGCCTATCTGACAACAATCGGCTGTTGTGGTAAATGTTTCCCTGTCATGTGGGTGAGCTGCATCCAAAGCGTGGGACCAAAGCGGGATCACCGTGGTCGTCAGTCACTTGCAATGCGCTCAGACAGAAACAACACAACAAAATGTCGGGTTCTCTGGGGATTTTCTGTTCTTCATTCTTTCTGATCACGTATTCAGTCTGCCTCATCCAGTGCCGGACATCGTGTGAGTATACTGTTACATGATAATGGGGGAGTCAACGTTGCAGACCCAATGCAACGAACATTCGGGGGAAAGGATAAAATCTAATTGACCGAAAAATAAATTCACGTCAAGTCTGTATCATTGCACTTATAAATGTCCGCTGTAGTGAACACATACTTCCGACTGAAATAATCTTACAACATTTTGCGAATACAAAACCGAATAATTATGTACATAAGTAAAGTATCTGTTGTCGGAGGCCGATTTCGTTATCCTTCCTTTTGTCCTACGTACATCGATTGCCGGAACCCTACAGACCTTAGGACCTCAAATGGAGAAAAGAGTAATAGTTGTTTCACAACTTGTAAAGGAAAGAAAAATCACACGGAAGTAGAATACTGCCATAATACTCCCTTATTGTTTTCACGTATCATTTCTGTAGATTAGAATTAAATATGATTATGGGTCAACTTGCTATGCTTTTCACATTTCCATCTGCGTTGTGTAATGTTGCTTCATTGTTGATTGTGACGTTTACTGTTTTAAATCCTCCACACCCTAAAACAGGCGAAAGGAATGAACAATTTGCACCCCTGAATTACCGGAAGAACCTAAGAGACAGAGCGAAAGGTAAATGGGCTTTACCGAGCGCGTAGATATAATCGTGAACTGAACTGTTTACTTAATTTTTATGCTATCGTCTTACATTTTTTTTATTCTACGCATCTGCTGTTGGTTTTCAACGGCTATCAAAACAACAACAATGAGCCTGTGGTCTATTCGCCATTCACTGGTGTTGTTGGTGGTGTTATGTGATGATGTGTGTGTGTGTGTTGTTGTGTGTGTATGTGTGTGTTGTGTGTGTGTGGTGTTGGTTTGGTGTGGGTTGTGTGTGTGTGTGTGTGTGTGTGTGTGTGTGTGTGTGTGTGTGTGTGTGTGTGTGTGTGAGTGTGCGTGTGGTGTGTGTGTGTGTGTGTGTGTGTGTGTGTGTGCGTGTGTGTGTATTTTACCAGGTGCCTATTTCAAATTCCCGACACTGAGCGGCAACAAGTTCACCACAGACGGAAACGGCGACATTGACTTGCCTTTTAATGTGGACCACACCTGCAAATACTCTCAAATCAACATTGCTCACATCAAAATTACCAAGGACACCGACACTCATTCACCACGCTGCCTGTTTTTTCCGGGGAAAAAGTGTTTGTCGAATGACAACAGTTCGTGCCGCTGTCCAGAGGACGGCACTGACCTGTATCACTTTCGTCTTCCTGCTGACCCCTCTAACAACGGCACCTGGGTGTGGTCAGCCTGGCCGCCAGTCGTTGAACAACGCAAGATAGACATCCTGGTTACTGGTGAGTAGATCGTGTGTGTGTGTGTGTGTGTGTGTGTGTGTGTGTGGTGTGTGTGGTGTGTGTGTGTGTGTGTGTGTGTGTGTGTGTGTGTGTGTGTGTGTGTGTGTGTGTGTGTGTGTGTGTGTGTGTGTGGTGTGTGTGTGTGGTGTGTGTGTGTGGGGGTGGGGGGGGTGTGTATGTGTGTGTGTGGGTGTTTTGATGATGATCCGTTTTATTACATACTTTTCGTTTTCTTAATAATTATTTATGTCTTTGTATCTGTTCTAAATCACCAGACAGATTGAAATGATGAACCGACATACAATACAGCTTTGTATATCAAACACTACAGATGTCTACTACATACACGCAGGTATACGTACAGTGGCACACACATAATGCACGTATACGTGTAAATGTTACATAAACACGCCATTTTTACTGCGGAAAGCCCCATTGTGGACATGATCTTCTCGCCCAGGCAGCTAGAGGACAAGCACCAGCACACGTTAATATGACCGGGCAGGGTGGCACGTGACACCCGGACTAACACTGGCTCCCTGTGTCTCGTGCTCACTTCCCAACTGTGTCTGTACACCTCACTCACACACAGACATACCTAACACTTACGGAGCCCGACCAGTGTCCGACTGTCCGCACGTCGGCCTTCAAGGGATGTGCCTAAATGAAAGACGTAGCCAGAAATCATTCAATCACGACACCTCCAACTTCTAAATGAAAGACGTAGCCAGAAATCATTCAATCACGACACCTCCAACTTCTATAACAAACTTCTCCTAATTCCGGAAGTCAGAATCGGTCGGACATACCCTCCCACAGTCGTACGAATGTTTATCTAACCCCTCTTAATTATGTCACAACTTCTAAATGAACTATATTGTTCATTGGTTGTCGAACCTTCGACCCATCCGGTAATCTTTTTGTCCGACTTACTACTCTTTTGAGTGACTTGCCCTCAGAGCAGTTGCTTAATCTCACGACATACTGTTGTAGAAACGGTACCTGCGTCACAGGTCCGCTTCCCCATTTTGCCTCACCTGTGAGTACATTAGACGAGAGTCGCTCTCATGCTATCTCTTGGCCTGATACACATACACTTCTGTCTACTCTTTAACAGAACACCACACAACGAAACAACATTGACCAACTCATAGATAATTCAACTGCTTATAAATAACAACTGCAACT
Source organism: Alviniconcha marisindica (assembly GCA_018857735.1). Lineage (NCBI taxonomy): Eukaryota > Metazoa > Mollusca > Gastropoda > Provannidae > Alviniconcha > Alviniconcha marisindica. Next base: position 22,674 of record JABMCL010002145.1, on the reverse strand, counting down.
TATAACACGCTTTTAACCATAATCACTAAACATGAGTGATCACACCTATCAAAACACTTTTTATTCATTAACTCCATAAACCCCTAACTTCCTGAACCGAAAGACCTGAGTGATCATCAACCCTCTTGTTTGACACAGACGTCCCCAAACCCGTCCTACTGTTCAAACCTGTAGGCGCCACTGGATCACCTTCAGGTGGAGGCTAAGTGTAACAATTCACTGTCACTCGCCTGTTATGTAACTACGGCACGTGGTTTACACCTTACTCTTACTGCTGTCAAAGAAATCATCACCCAAACGCGCACCGTTGCTTGTGCGTGTGTTGCACGTGCTAACCAACCGATCGGATGTACTTAAATCTCTATAACTTACAAATACCATTTTTTCCCTACTGACTCAGCTTGGTCATAACAACCTGAAGTGTCTACATTCACAACAGACACTGACGTACAACATGAACTGTCCATGTAGCCACAGCAAATGCTGCCGTCCAACAAACATTCTGACCATGGCAATTTGTTGGGATGTATACCAACCGTGTCCTGTTGCCAGATATCCTTTCATACCGTGCACAAACGGTAGTAAACATTATTTACAGAAATAAATATAAAAAGAGGCCATCAGGAGTAGGATCCACGATAGCACAACGGTAGCTTCTTTGGCCAAGTTAATTCCACTCGTGACTCTTTGGGTAAAAAAGAACAGAACTACTCTATAATCGACAACACGAGGAAGCAGCGTGTGCCATTAATTTTGCTGACGAATCTGTGATTAGACACAGTATCAAAATATTCACTTACGAAACGTTTGCAAGTACAGTAGAAGAAGGTAATAATTATTCGATCGAATTAAAGACTCCTGAAAGTACTGTGGCAAATAAATTCTTGGATTTGGTTCGCAAGGAAAGAGATTATTACCAAGTACCATGTGCATTGTTACACAATATTTAGTGCAAAAGAGGAAACCAAAAGTGTATTGCGACAATAAGAAAGTCATCGCTGCGATTGTTAAGTTCAGTGTCTTTTCGCTGAAATAAAGGCAGTGTTTGTTCTCGGAGGTTTCACGAGGGACACGACAGACGCCAGTTGGTCTACAAAGAGGCAGTTAGCCCTGGTACGTTTTGGGGTTTTGTTTGTTTTGTTTTTGTTTTGTTTGTTTCCTTCATAGTTTTTCTGATTAGTACTTGTGTAGATTATCTGATGAATACTTCTGTTCACAGACTACATCTAAATGAATTATCACACTTTGAAGATTATGTATAAAAAAACTTGTATTTTGTAAACTTAGATTTAGAGCCAGATTATCAGTCTGAAAATATTTTTACGTTTTGGTTTGACAGAGAAATCATTATTCCGGGTTATTTTGGGTTCGCTATTAGTGTATGCAGATTGAGAGAAAGGGGGCGTATGTCTAAGAGTGTGTATGTACGTGTATTTCATGACTTAGAATTATTGAGATATGTTTGTTTTTGTTTTGTTTGTTTCCCCATAGTTTTTTTCTGATTAGTACTTGTGTAGATTATCTGATGAATATTTCTGTTCACAGACTACATCTAAATGAATTATCACACTTTGAAGATTATGTATAAACAACTTGTATTTTGTAAACTTAGATTTAGAGCCAGATTATCGGTCTGAAAATATTATCCATGTTGTGGGGCTGTTAAGCATGGGACTAATGGAAATTATACCAGTCATTAACTGAGTGTGCGCATGCGTCAAGACGTCTGTTGCGGTTGATAACTTTCTAAGGGAGGGTTGGGGATGTGTGAACCTAATGATTTTTATTTAATTTGAGAGTTTTTACGTTTTAGTTTGATAGAGAAAGCATTATTCCGGGTTATTTTGGGTTTGCTATTAGTGTATGCAGATTGAGAGAAAGGGGGCGTATGTCTAAGAGTGTGTATGTACGTGTATTTCATGACTTAGAATTATTGAGATATGTTCTTCGTTGTGCGATCGAACGACAGCTTTAATTTCCCTCTGGGATCGATAAAGTATATTGTTATTATTGTTATTAATGTGAGAGAGGCTGTTGTTGCTGCTGCTTCTGTAGCGGCCGTATGTTGTGGTGTGTGTGTGTGTGTGTGTGTGTGTGTGTGTGTGTGTGTGTGGTGTGTGTGTGTGTGTGTGTGTGTGTGTGTGTGTGGTGGTGTGTGTGACATACACATACAGTTCCAAAGGAGTAAGGTAGTACTACTAGTAGTAATGATAACTGTTTTACTGGTTTAATTCAGTGCCAAACTAATGGGAGGACTTTACTTGATCATTGATGCTGTAACATACAAGGCTGAGCTTGTGCAAATTTAAACACATCATGATTCACAAAACAAACTTCAACTAAATAATGAAAGGACAGAAGCGATACTCATCGGAACAAGACAAAAACTGTCCTCAGTTTTCATCAAAACCCTTCAGCTTGACGATACCACAGTCCCTTTCTCTGACTCTGTCATGAGTCTCGGCGTTCTCCTCGACAGCACACTGTCTGTGGAGAACTTCATTAATCAAACCGCCAAATCCTGCTACTACCAGCTCCGTCGAATTAGTTCTGCCCGGAAGTATCTTTCTACCGAGGCCGCAGTGAAACCTGCATATATGGTCACCTCACTCATTCTGTCACGCCTTGACTACTGCAATTCTCTCCTTTCTGGCCGGCCTGCTTCCTCTCTCCAAAGCCTTCGTCGCATACAGGACTGTGCTGCTCGCCTCATACTGAAAAAAACGTAAAACTAACCACATAACACCTCTGTTTCAATTTCTTCACTGGCTCCCAGTCCAACAAAGAATTCAATACAAGATAAACACTGTCAGCTATAAATCTATCACGGGCATTGCTCCGTCTGATCTCTGTGACTGTCTTCAATTTTACACACCTTCCCGTACTCTCCGCTCTGCTTTTGATACCATCAGCCTCCAGATTCCTCGCACCAGACTCTCCATTGTTGGTTCCCACACCTTTTCTGTTTTCGGTCCACTGATTTCACTGATTTCACAGACTTGAAGTCACTTTACTCCAGTGAAAGAAATGAGACTTCAAGTGAAGGATATCTAGCACGTGACACACCGGAGGATACTGAACCGGTGTAATCAGTACACCATGCGCTGTTTCTCTGATCTGAAGATTCAGTTTACTTTTAATGACCATGAAGTAAGACTGAGTGAAGAAATTAAAAAAAAGTGGAATAAATCATGGATTGCATTTACAGTCATTGATTTCAAAATTCTGTTTACTTCAGTAACAATGACTGAGTGATCAAAACTTCGACTGAGGAACACACGGTCTGGCTTTTGACTCCGGTGAGGATAAAGAACTGGAGTAAATAATGCCTTGATTTCAAGATTCGGTTTACTTCACCATGTAATATAAATCTGACAATTTTATATTAAATTTGTGTTGTCCGTTGGCATGTCCAACCAGCATTTAGGATCTTAACCAGTTCTTCTCCAGTCTAATAATTAGACCAAAAGGTGAGTCTGATTTGATTTAAAGCATTAAAAGTGGCTTTTGTTTAGTTAATATAATTTGTTAAAGAGAAACTTTTATAGTGTGCATCATCAACTTAGGTGGTCGTTTCAGTTTGAACCAATCATCGAATGGTTATATTTTCAAATGGTACATGATATGACGGTTAAATTTCATTTTTTGCTCTACATAGGTACTGTATGTTGTCAAGATGCAAAAATATTTTTCCAGTCCTCGTCTCGTTCTTAAATGGGTATATCTTCCAGTAGATATATCTTGAAATGGTCTCAGTACGGATGAGAAAAACTGCTACGAATTTTCATTCATTGTCAGATCAAACTATACCGTGATATGGGATGCAAATTTGCTTCTCTATAAGTCTGCCTATTCTTAAATGGGCTGGTATTGAAATGGCTGTATCTTCAAATTGCGCAACATTTTGACGGATATATGTGACCGGCTCTCACGAAACCCAAGTTAAGTCGGACTAGCCGTTCCGAGCTCCACGCCAAACATAGCGTTGGGGGTCAATCTGGGTGAAAATGGATTTTTTTGCATTTTTGGACAGATGGGGCTTTTATCTGTTATATGCTTGCTTCTTTTGTGTGAAATCGATGTTTAAATGCATTAAAGACATTATTATTGTGACCTACCCATCAATTTAATCGTCTTTACTCAACACAAAATTCAGCTATGTTTGAGACTAAAGCGCTTCCTGTAACCCGCAGAGAACCCCATCATGCAATACATTGTTGGAAAGGTCAAGGAGTCTACTTTCAAATGAGCGAGACCCTTTGTACCTAAACAGCCAACCACAAGAAACCTAACAGAAATTTCGGCATACGTACTGCATAAACATTATTACAAATTTGAACCAATCGGAGGCGTAGTTTCAATTTTTCCTCAGTTACCTTTCCATGTTCGGGCCAGAACATCGTCTATGATTGGCTAAAGACGCGATTTACGGGCGACAACTCTGTCTTGCTGCCTGGCGTTCGGCTCGTGTTTTGAACACTTTCTGTAGAGCTCTGCAAGCATGGCTGGGAGAGCAGAAAAGCGACTCGCTACATTTCTAATTTCGTGCAACGCTGGAAATATTTTGGATGCAGCAAGATCAGATATCACGGCTCTGATTGAGGACTAGTTCCTTTCCGATCAAGTCAAAGAAGACTGGCCCGAGTCTGATTCCGAATATGAGATGGAGAATGCGCAAGACGTGTGTGACATCGAAACTGAGAAAGAAGATGATAGTGTCGAAGAAGCTGTGGTTCACATCGAAGGTGCAGCGGGATATAACTGTGCTGAAATGGACTGCAATGGTGCTCCAGCAGAAATGCATCGGCAAGCTGAACAGTGGTCTTGCCACTGCAAGCAGATCAAAGCTGTGGCGCTGCCGGATGGTGATCCAAGACAGGGATGCATTAACCAGCCAGAGGAGTGTGTGGAGGTGAAGCTTCTATCACAGAAATGGACAGAGGTATGTAGTCAAATCATTTTGATTTTTTTAAGGATCTTTGATGTTGATTTTTTTTCTTTCTGACATGGCAGTGTAGGGTTTACTCAAGTTACTGTGAAAAATATTAGTGCTTCATTTCCTTTGTAATAATAATGTGTGTGACTGAGTGTGACGTGAGGAATACAAAATCATGACTATAATTTATAATTATAATTTTTAAGCTGTCTATCACAGAAATGGACAGATGTATGTAGCCTAATCATTTTGATTTAAACATTTAAAAAAACAAACATGTGTCTTTGATAATGTTATTTTTAGGCCCTGATGGCCTAATGTGAAAAATATTAGTGAGTGCTTCTTCATCTTTGTAATAAATTTAAAATGTGGTGCGTGAGAAATACACTATACAGTATCAATTATCATGACTATGTAATTATTGTTGTTGAGGTTTTAGTGTACACATTTTTGTTGCTCTTGTAATTATGTAAAGCACTGCCCTGTGTTTCTCACCGACCCCTGTTGGTGAGATACAGGGCTGTAGATCTGACAGCTGTTAATATTATTCTTATAATAATTATAGACCCCCTACTGGCCCTAGCGCGCTTTCTCTAGATCTGTGCTTGAGCTGCCATATGCACTGCTGTGAACAGTTGCATTTTATAAGTGATTAACCATATCAGACTTGCACGCAATGCATGAAATGTTTTGTCAGTATGCATAATATATAATATTGCCTGACGGTCACAACAATTGCTGAAATCTTTAGGCACCATGCGTATTGCCTGATTTCATGAATTGCCATAACACTTAAATATGAGTGCTTGCATGAGCGCATGCGCTGTCACTCAAAAGTGCAGATTTTGATAAAGCACAACAATAACATAAGAATACTATCATAAAGTTTAACACTTTGAAATTGAATAAATTGACACTGACAGCATTGCTCCATTAACCGACTTTAATTTTTATGCACAGCCTCAGAATTAATGCGTCAAGGAGACAATTTTGTGCGGTGCAAAAATGTAGGTGCCCCAAATCTGTGCATCCGCTTGTAAAATATTGCATCATTGATGCACCACTGTATCAAACATGTTATCAGAGTATCAAACACCGCTATTATTAGTTGCACTTGTACTGTTGCAGACAAGAAGGACGTGTTCATCTTGGGCATCAGCAGCGCTTGCATGCGCAACGGGCCAACGACAGAGTGCAGCAGACGCAAGGTACAGGCTGATCGTCAGAAATGCCGCTCCACCTATTACTTCATGTCCAGATTTGTCTGCGCAAAGGCTTTTGTGCGACTGGCGGGGATAGGTCCTGACGAGCTTTATGCTCTGGCCAAGCTCTACAAAACCAGTGGGCCGGTGCCTCGGCAACTGAGGGCTGGAGGACGAAAGAACAACACCGCCAGCCTCGCTCCAGTGGACACTGAACGTGCTGTTCACTTCATCAAGCAGTATGCAGAAGACCATGCCGTGAGCTTGCCTGGACGAGTCCCTGGCTTCAAACGCGATGACATCCGCTTGCTGCCTTCATCGTGTCCAAAGAGCCAAGTGTATCGTCTTTACGAAGCAAGTGCCAACGCTGCAGGACACCGCGTCGTGGCTGATCAACGTTCAAGAAGTTGTGGTTGGAGCTGTGCCCCGTTATTGTTGTTGCCAGACCTGTGACGGATCTTTGCTGACGCTGTCAGCAGAACAACACCAACATTTACAAGAGTGCAAATCTGACCCTGGAGGAAAAGGGTGAACTGCTTCAAGAACATGCAGCTCATCTGAGCCAAGCTGATGCAGAGCGACAGTTCTACAAGCGGCAGGTTGAAGAGAGCAACGAGTGTGTGCGTCGCAATGGACTGGTGGCGTTGCAGCCAACACCAGCCAATTCACAGGACCTTGCGACTTCGCCCAGCAACTGTATTATCCAAGCAATGCAGCTCAACCAGCGCCGATGTACTTCATGACAGCTCGGAAGTGTGCGATCTTTGGCGTTTGCTGTGAAGGGTTTCCAAAGCAGGTGAATTACCTTGTCGATGAGTGTGTCAACTGCAGCAAGGGCTCCAATGGTGTCATCAGCTACCTCCACCACTTTTTTGAAAGCTTTGGCGTTGGAGAGAAGACCGTCCATTTGCACTGCGACAACTGTTCAGGGAAGAACAAGAACAGATATGTTCTATGGTATTTCTTGTGGCGTGTGATGAGGGGTCTTCACACCGAGGTGACCATGAACTTCATGCCAGCTGGTCACACAAAGTTCGCCCCGGACTGGTGTTTTGGACTGCTCAAGCGACGTTTCAGACGAGCGGAAGTCTCCTGCTTGAACGACCTCTGTGATGTTGTCACTGAGAGCACCCCAGTTGCCAAGGTCAACATTCCGCAGCTTGTTGGGAGGAAAGATGGAACCGTGCATGTCAACACCTACAACTGCCAGACCTACCTTGCACCAGTCTTCAAACCTCTACAGGGCATCAAGAAGATTGCGCATTTCCGATTCTCAGCTGATTATCCCGGAGAGGGTTTCTGCAAGGCCAGCCTGGCGGAAGAAGAGAGCAGGCTGAACCTTCTGAAGAACAGAGACGCATTCGGAGAGCTTGGTGCCAGCCGGACATCATACCTGCCCCTGGACTGCCCCGAGAACGACAGCAGTACCTATTCAGCCAGATCAGGGAATTCGTTCGGGAGGAGCAGAGGGATGTGCTGTGCCCCAACCCAGGCAACTAATCTGCAGCCAGAGATCTGAATGACAACACTCTTCTG
>JABMCL010002145.1:0-10000 GCA_018857735.1 Alviniconcha marisindica | reverse complement strand
ATTCGGCGCAGAATGCTCGTGTGTGCGGGTGTCCCTGTGTGTGTGACTGGGGGGTGGGGGGTGGGGGGGGGGGGGCGCATGCGTGTGTGTATGCGCTTAGAACAGTCTCTATGGACAAGCTTTTGCTCTTTACAAATACTTTAATTGTTATTATTTACTATTGTTATCATTATAAAAATAGGTCATGTTCATTCAGCCGTATTTGCTTGCGTTTGCAGAATGTTTACCCTAAATATGTCCTTGAGACTTAAACACTGTTATGTTCTAATACTGTTCATTTCATATTAATGTATGGTATCTAAGCGCTCGGCAATGTCCTTATGCGCCATACACGGTATCGCAGAAGTTTTCCCAGTGTTTCTTTGAAACAGTTTTAATGTTGTTGTTTTTTCCTGATGAAACGATTTTAAACACACACTCACACACACACACGCGCGCGCGCGCGCAAACAAACCAAAACACACACACACACACACACACACACACACACACACACACACACACACACACACACACACACACAAAACCAAACACACATACATACACAAAAAAACACATCGCACCAAACAACCGATCGCAGCAATAAGCAGACAACGACTTGTGGCAGGTTCAGTTGTAAATAAGTACTTCGGCAATACGGAAGTATTCCGTACAGCTCTGTGTCAGTGATATAACCCAAGTCCCCATTAAGTCGGACAGCGAAAGTATCCTCCTTTGTTTGCTGTACCACAGGATGGTGACCATAGATTCAAGAATCAATATTTATTTGTCCTCGGTATACACAGGAAATCTGAATTACGGCCCCGAGCAAAAGAAATAAACATAAATGGTCATCTGTTCATAGTACATAATAATAACAATAGATAATTTATAAAACGCTTTCAAAGGCTCAAAAGTGCTTCAAAAATATTACAATTAACAAACATTCATACAAAGCGAAATGACATACACACACACACAAAAACACACACACAAAACCACACCCCACACACCCCCACCCCCACCCCCACACACCACCCACGCCGCACCGCACGCCGCACGCCCCACACACACGCACACACACACACACACACACGGCAGAGGGATACATTGGGGGAAACCATTCCAGCGTATGTCACTTGTTTATTTATTTCCATTTGTTATTTGTTTTCTTAATAATTGTTTTATTTTACGAGTCCAGCTTCTCATCAGTGTCTGGAACACCCCCCGACCTGACGCTGACAATCCAGTGGCCGGAAGTGACGCCACAAACAGCGGGCCAATGGGAGCTGCGTTTGGCCAATGAACTGGGGAATAGCCGAGTCGATTTCTCCATCCATGTCTCTGACGGTATCTCTGTCTGCCTGTCTGCCTGTCTGTCTCTGTCTCTCTCTCTTGTTTTAGTTTGCTGTATTCAGTGAGCTGTGATATGCCTGTTTTTAGAGGCGGCGTTTTTCGTTGCTTTCAGTGTTCCATGTCAGTCCGCCAAACTACAACCAACATTTGTTTCCGGAGGGGTGTGTCTTTGGCTGCAGTGTCAGTCCGCCAAACTGAAACAAAGGTTTGTTTCCGTAGGTGTGTGTCTTTGGCTGCAGTGTCAGTCCGCCAAACTACAACCAAGGTTTGTTTCCGGAGGTGTGTGTCTTTGCTGCAGTGTCAGTCCGCCAAACTACAACCAACGGTTGTTTCCGGAGGTGTGTGTCTTTGGCTGTAGTGTCAGTCCGCCAAACTACAACCAACGGTTGTTTCCGGAGGTGTGTGTCTTTGGCTGTAGTGTCAGTCCGCCAAACTACAACCAACGGTTGTTTCCGGAGGTGTGTGTCTTTGGCTGTAGTGTCAGTCCGCCAAACTACAACCAACGGTTGTTTCCGGAGGTGTGTGTCTTTGGCTGTAGTGTCAGTCCGCCAAACTACAACCAACGGTTGTTTCCGGAGGTGTGTGTCTTTGGCTGCAGTGTCAGTCCGCCAAACTACAACCAACGGTTGTTTCCGGAGGTGTGTGTCTTTGGCTGCAGTGTCAGTCCGCCAAACTGAAACAAACGTTTGTTTCCGGAGGTGTGTGTCTTTGGCTCTTTGGCTGCAGGACCTGGAGGGTCGTGGTCTTCACGGCAGCTACAGAAGAAGCCTCTCTCACACTAGTTCTATGTTCCACAGCCACACAAGGCGGATGCTATTGTCAGTTAGATCAGGAATTTGATTGTAAACCTAAGATTGCAAGTTGTTTTCATTAATGTTCAATGTGTGATTGATTCATTTAGCTGTAATCTATGCAAATTTCATCACATAATCTGTACAAATATTAAGCACATGAAAAATTACTTCCACGCTCTTCTAAATAAGGAAGAAGGGAGGGGGGGGGGGGGGGGGGGAAGGAGAAAAAACGTAGCAGTGTTGCCTGCCTCTCTGTAGACTGGCGTCTGTCGTGTCCCGTGCAGACCACGGCCCTCCAGGTCCTGCAGCCAAAGACACGCACCTCCGGCAACAAGCCGTGGTTTCAGTTTGGCGGACTGACACTGCAGCCAAAGACACACACCTCCGGCAACAAGCCGTGGTTTCAGTTTGGCGGACTGACACTGCAGCCAAAGACACACACCTCCGGCAACAAACCATGGTTTCAGTTTGGCGGACTGACACTGCAGCCAAAGACACACACCTCCGGCAACAAGCCGTGGTTTCAGTTTGGCGGACTGACACTGCAGCCAAAGACACGCACCTCCGGCAACAAGCCGTGGTTTCAGTTTGGCGGACTGACACTGCAGCCAAAGACACACACCTCCGGCAACAGACCGTGGTTTCAGTTTGGCGGACTGACACCGAACGCTAACAGCAACGGAAAACGCCGCCTCTAAAAACACCCATAAAAACCGAAAGCCCCTGGGGCATGCGAACAGATCGTGTCCCACAGGGAACAGCGCCATGCACAGACAGACTCATTTTTAATGTCGTTGTGCAGGTGTTCCTCCAGACACTCCCACCATCCCTGAGGTAAACGGTGACACCAGCCCTGAGGTAAACGGTGACACCAGCCCTGAGGAAAACGGTGACACCAGCCCTGAGGAACACGGTGACACCAGCCCTGAGGAAAACGGTGACACCAGCCCTGAGGAAAACGGTGACACCAGCCCTGAGGAAAACGGTGACACCAGCCCTGCCACCGTCAAGGGAAACGTTGAAGGAAAGAAGGACACTGGTTGGTATTTCTGTGCAGCATACCCTTCAATGAAAAGTTCGTCTTAAAGAAAACAAACCTGAAACAAGACTGACTGCTAGCTAGACCTTTTATGTATTTGGATCTTGTTTTAGAACAAAACAACAGTTTTAGAACAAAACAAGATCCTAATATATAAAAGGTTAAAAAGAACGCTATTTATTTTGAGAAAACACAGCATGCGAATTTTCGGGGTAATCCCCTTTTTCAAGCCACAAAGTATCCTGCATCTCATTTTTCACAGTTTAACCGTTGTTAAGGGAAGCTAAATGTTGCATTCTGAATGTAGATACCATGTACACACGCGGTCATGGTTGAGTTGCAGAGCCGGCACGGATCACTGACCTTGCTGTGGCAGTGAACAATGTCTCTGTCACTGCTCCCACCGCCGTGTCTGTGGGGTCAAAGGTGGACATCGTCTGTTCCTGGGACAGCGGGGACAGTCCACCCCGTCATCCCGTTGTCCGCCTGACGGGTGGGGACGGGACGGAGAAGACCGGTCTGAAGCTGACGAAGACCAGCCAAAACCAGAAGAAGACCACACAGCAAACAAACAAAAAATTGGAAAACAATATTTTAAAGATTACGATTCCCTTTTGCTTCGTTGTTCATATTCATGAGGTTACGTCACCACCCCTCACTGGTGAACGGTTGTAGGCTCAATGGGATTGTTACTGTTGCGCTGTCAGAAGTTGCGATGTAATCAGACGTTGAAGTGACCCTCTGTTCCGCTGTCAGTTATGCATGGTTTCCAACCTTCCAAGTTTCAGATGTCAGGCAGTTCGGATTTCTTCTGCTTGGTGCCATTGGCGGCGTCTTTCTTCTCGTTGTCGTCGTCTCCGTCATGCTTGTGGTCGTGCTTAAGAGAATGCGAGGTAAGTCAAGTCAAGTCAGTTTACTTTAATCATCCCTCACAGGGCAATTTAGCTAACTATTAAGGCTCATTAAAAAAAATTAAAGTAAAACTTGATCACATAGTATTTTGGAGCTAAAATTTACAATTTTCTTTAATGAGTTTTTGTGCTTGGTGTTAAGATGATAAAACCAGCAAATGAAAGAAAAAGCTTAAACGTTCTCAATAAAAATAGTTATAAAACAGCTTAAGAACAGTTGGATCAGCATCAAAAGATTTCAACTTCTGCAGCAGACGGAGTCGCTGGTGCCCTTTCCTAGTGATGACCTCGGTGTTAAGATCCCATTTCAGGGAGTCGTCGAGGTATTTATACCAATGGACTATTTCCACCTTTTCATCGTGTATCTCGATCGCCCTGTCGGTGTGCCTCCGTCTCCTGATATCAGCTATCATCTCTTTAGTTTGGTTCACATTCTGCTCAAGGTACGACTCGTCACACCATTCTGTAAACTCGTCACGCCATTCTGTAAAGTCGTCACACCATTCTGTAAAGTCGTCACACCATTCTGTAAAGTCGTCACACCATTCTGTAAAGTCATCGAGGGCTGCACCGTGACCATCTTGAGTTCCCAGAAGGAGAGAAAGTAAAGCACTGTCATCAGCAAACTTAACCAAGTAACTGTTCTCTTGGTTACTGCGGCAGTCATCTGTATACAAAATATAGAGGAGGGGACAAAGAACACACCCCTGGGGGATCCAGTTCAAGTGACAGCTCGCGTTGAGGACAACATGTTCACAGCACTTGTTGACATCTGTTTGTTAAAAAATCGACAGTCCACAAAACCTGGCCATGCTGAAGACTAAATGAACTTCTGAGCTAAAACACGAGGTTGCATTGCATTAAACGCGGAAGAGAAGTCAGCACAGAGGAGCCGAGGCGTGAGAGTGCTGCAGCTCCAAGTGCTTATACAACGTATCCAAAAGTCACAGCTCGGCATCTTCAGCGCCCCTTCCTGCCCTGTATGCAAACTGTAGTGGATCAAGCATGGGTTGAACGGCAGAGAGAATGAATGACTTCACAGTCTTTTCCAGCGATGTCAGCCAGGTGACAGGGCGGAGACCATTAACCCCTTCACTGCCCCAGCCTGTCAAATTTCCGGGCTGAAAGATGCACGGACGCGCCTGCAAATGGTATATTTTCCGGTCCTGTATCACATCTACTTTCACTGCTGTCCGTTTTTGGATAATCCTTTCTCACGCCAGGTGAAAAAGAAGACAAAAAGGCTTAAGGGTTTCATATTTCAAACTTTCATTAGTCGTTTTTAAATGATGTCATGGCAGTGATGGGGTTAAGTTGTTTGGAGCAGACTTTTTCGTTACGTGGATAACAGTGGACATTTTCTAGAGGGAAGGTACAAACTGTTGGTCTATAGAAGTATGGAAGAGGTGTAGAAGAACGCCACTGAACTGATCAGCACAAAACTTCAAAGTTCTGCCTTCAGTACCATCCGGGCCCGTATACTTATTCACATTAATCCCTTTCAACAACGTGCTCACAACTTCTTCCTTAATTTCAATCTTTCTTTCAGGCAACAAAGACTCTTTTAACTCTGGCAGATCTGCTAAAAGAAATCTTGCCGTTCAAATCTAGTAAAACTGCATTCAACTGATCTGGCAGATGGATGTAGCTTGACGCGACCCAAGAGAGAAAGCTGTGCATGCACTCAGAGAAGTCGCCCATCATACCCGGCACAATGTCTATGAACGGCTTTTGTTGCCAGGCGGACCTGTGGCGCCCCCTCTACCTGCCCCAAATAACGATAGACAAGCGGCACGTGCTGGGGGTGTGGTCTTCCAACGAGCGCCACCTGCCGTCCATCTGAACCGTGATTTACAGCTGAGTGACGACCACATTTATCAGGATATCGATGACGACGAGGACACGCGTAGGCAATCTACCTGCCTGCCTGCCTGTCTGTCTGTCTGTCTGTCTGTCTGTCAGTCTGTCTGTCTGTCAGTCTGTAAAAAAAAATGCATGTGTGATGCGCCGAATCCCTCTATGATACATGAGGCTCAAAGCGCTAAACAGTCTGATATGTGTCTGACGGTGATGATGTTGCTGTTCCTGCTTCTGGTGATGATAGTGAAATTGTTGTGATGGATGATGATGATAATGATGATGATGATTGGTGGTGGTGGTGGTGGTGATGGTGGTGGTAGTGGCGAGGATCATGATGATAATAATGGTGATGGTGAAGATCACATTGTAAAAACGAATAATCCTGCATTGAATCAGTTTAGCAATACATAACGATGACAGAAATGCGCATGGCTACAGAATTCCGCTACTGTTGGTTTCAGACGCACAGGACAACAGCAGGGCATCTGGTGCCGCGTCAAAGCCAGACAGCAAGTGTGATGGTGACAGCAACCACACCGTCACCTCTTCCTCGTCGTCCGGCATTGAGTGGATTATTGGCAGCCTCCACACCCTCGTTTTCACGTCGTCGGCGTCAGGCAGCGACTGGGACGGTGACTGCATCAGCACCATCGCCATCGCCTCCTCAACGTCAGACAGCGAGTGGGACGGTGACTGCCTCAGCACCATCGCCATCGCCTCCTCAACGTCAGACAGCGAGTCAGATGACTACCTCCACCCCGTGCCGTCTGCCGCGGAGACAGCCTCTGATGCTCACCAGACTGCCACCGCTTAGTCACCCTGTCAAGTCAAGGGGTGACCCACACCTTCAGTGTAACATTACAGCTGTCAGATCGAGTCACCCTGTCACGATCCAAGGGGTGACCCACACCTTCAGTGTAACATTACAGCTGTCAGATCGAGTCACCCTGTCATGATCCAAGGGGTGACCCACACCTTCAATGTAACGTTGCAGTTCTCAGGCTTAGTCACCCTGCCAAAGTCAAGGGGTGACCCACACCTTCAGTGTAACATTGCAGCTGTCAGACCGTCACCCTGTCACAGTCAAGGGGTGACCCACACCTTCAGTGTAACACTGCAGCTGTCAGACCGTCACCCTGTCACAGTCAAGGGGTGACCCACACCTTCAGTGTAACATTGCAGCTGTCAGACCGTCACCCTGTCACAGTCAAGCGGTGACCCACACCTTCAGTGTAAAATTACAGCTGTCAGACTTAGTCACCCTGCCACGGTCAAGGGGTAACCCACACCTTCAGTGTAACATTGCAGCTGTCAGACCGAGTCACCCTATCACGATCCAAGGGGTGACCCACACCTTCAGTGTAACATTGCAGCTCTCATACACCTAGTCACCCTGTCACAATCTTGGGGTGACCCACACCTTCAGTGTAATATTGCAGCTGTCAGGCCGAGTCACCCGAGTCACCCTGTCGTGATCCAAGGGGTGACCCACACCTTCAGTGTAACATTGCAACTCTCATACACCTAGTCACCCTGTCACAGTCATGGGGTGACCCACACCATCAGTGTAATATTGCAGCTGTCAGACCGAGTCTCCCTGTTACGTTCCAAGGGGTGACCCACACCTTCATTGTAACATTACAGCTGTCAGACAGAGTCACCCTGTCACAT
Source organism: Alviniconcha marisindica (assembly GCA_018857735.1). NCBI lineage: Eukaryota > Metazoa > Mollusca > Gastropoda > Provannidae > Alviniconcha > Alviniconcha marisindica. Next base: position 2,390 of record JABMCL010002145.1, on the reverse strand, counting down.
TCCAAGGAGTGACCCACACCTTCAGTGTAACATTACAGCTCTCGGAGCGACTCATTCAAGTGTCACCTAAAAACATTTATTTTCCCAGAACTGTAGACCTGCCATGTTTCCGTTCCCTGCTGCTGTCTTCATCCATCTCAAGTCTCCGTTTGCTGCCCGTTTTAAGCTGTGTAAATTAAGCTTTGTGTGTTGAGTATGCTCGTGTGTGTCTGCGTGCATGTATGTGTGTGTGTGTGTGTGTGTGTGTGTGTGTGTGTGGGCGTGGGTGCGTGCGTGCGTGCGTGCGTGCGTGCGTGCGTGCGTGCGTGCGTGGTGCGTGCGTGTGTGTGTGTGTGTGGCGTGTGCGTGCGTGTACGGACAATATTTCGCGCTTGATAAATACTTGAACTATTATCATGATGGGTTTCCTGCTGTTACTTAAAGCTCAGGCGACAGCTTCATTGTGAGATGTGGAATGGATCTGACCTCTGCTGACTTTGCCTGGTAGCAGGGCGCTTTTCCCCTTGTGTTGGAAGGGATGTAGTTTATGAAGTAAGATGTTTAACGCATTGTATCCTGTCTAGGGGTATTGGGATTGAGTGTTGTTGGGTACCATCTCATTGTGGTCTTCACTGGAATGAAATATCAGATACATTAAATAAATAAGGGGCAATAAAAATATAAATAAAGCCTGTCTGAAATATACAATAACCGACTACTTTTATTTCATAAGATTTCCTCAATACCTGAAAAGACTGCGCATAAAGATCTTGAAAAGTAGATAAACCTGCGATACTTTCTTGTTCTTAGCAAGAGTAATAATTATGTCTAAATTCACGGAACACTAAATACTCACAGAATGTGACGTGCATTTGTAAGACCGCCCTATCAGTTAACATTACGCAACCAGTTTCAGAAAAATGCGCATGACTTTAATCCTTGTATCAATGTAAGAGATATTTTGTATAATACTGATGTTATAACGTCTGTTGTTAAATTGATTGTTCATAGTCCTGCGGATGAGTATAACCTACTAACGTAGATTTCTTCTTCTTCTTCTTCTACGTTTTTTTTTTGGGGGGGTGTGTCTGTTGTCACCTTGCTGTGAACGAACATGACATAAAAGATTGCTTGTTTGGTTGGAATGTCTTGTCTTCATCTGTTGGACAGAGGCTTCACTTTAAGTTCTACGCGCTACTGTGTGAAAGGTTTGGTTGGAATGTCTTGTCTTCATCTGTTGGACAAAGGCTTCACTTTAAGTTCTACGCGCTACTGTGTGAAAGGTTTGGTTTTTCAGTCCACACTTCTAAGATTTTGAGCCTGTTGCCAATCTTCAGAATCGGCCGAAAGCTGCAACCGTTTAAGCATGTTGTAAAATGTCGCCAACTACGACATGACCGGCTATATACCTTCAGTCTGTTGAAGTGAGATGCAACAGAGAATTCAAGCTGAATGTGTGTGTCCATTACCGATCTAGCGAGTTGGTACTGTCAGGAACTCTGCGGGTGCAATGTCCACCGTCGCGGTTCATTACGCTTCACTTGTCTTTATCATCTCTCCACTTCCCCGCAGCGGGTTACAGCTGCCGCCAAGAAAAATGAGGTCTGTTGTGGCACGTTTCGGTGTCGCAACCTGTATGGTAAACTTAAATGTTGTCGGAGACTTGTCTGCCTCAATAGACCTCTCTGCGCCTGCTAGCTGCTGGGGTTTTATTGACCATTATAATGATCTGAAAAATAGAGACTCAGACTCAGAAGATTTATTGTTTACGAATGCTTAAGACTTTCAACAATACAGCAGGAACACATTCTCTGTAACTGACATATAAAATGACATTTTACCCCCCAAACAAACGTTAAGTCCGACACTTACTAAGTAACAACACTCACTACAAAAGATACAACAATGGAAATACTAGGCAAACCTAAACGCAAGAGCGTGGGAAAACAGACATTAAAAACTAGTAAAGGAGCGTGAGTAATCTCTTCCTCTCTCCTTTTTCTCTCCTCTCTCTCTCTCTCTCCCCCCTCTCTCTTCCCCTCTCCTCTCTCTCTCTCCCTCTCTCTCTCCTTCTTTTTCTTTTTTCTTTTTCCCTTTGTCTCCCCCCCCCCCCCCCCCCCCTACCCCCCCCCCCCCCCCCCCCCCCCCCCCCCCCGCCCTTTCGTTTTTGTCTCCCCCACATTCGTTCTCTCTCTCACTTTTCACCCTCTCTCTGTGGTTTCTTTTCTCTTTCCTTTTCTGTCTGTCTGCTCTCTCTTTGACGCACGCGCGCGCGCGCGCGCCAAAGCACGCCAAAACACCACACACACACCCCATGCCCCTCCCTTTTTCTTTCTCTTTCCTTCTGTCTTTCGTTCCCTTCCCCGTGTGACCCTCCCCCCCCCCCCCCCCCCCCCCTCTCTATGTTCTGT
>JABMCL010003576.1:1090000-1099494 GCA_018857735.1 Alviniconcha marisindica | reverse complement strand
TCTCTCTCTCTCTCTCTCTCTCTCTCTCTCTCTCTCTCTCTCTCCAATTGTGTATTTATACATTTAACAAACTTTGTTAATTGTGGCTATAAAGGGATGCTCCACGTATTACAGTCCCTTTTTACTTACTTGTTCATCATATAGCAGAATGTGGTTATTGCTGGTAGTTTTGACGTCGTTAATTCCATTTTAGTATTAAATTATCTACTTTGCAGAATATTGCTGCGATGTGTGTGCGTGTGCGTGTGTGTGTGTGTGTGTGCTATCAATTTAGAGAAGTGTCTGAGCGTGGGTGCTTTTACTTCAAATATAAAATCTAACAAAAGGAATCAACCCGACATGCCATAGGGCAGAACGCTAGTTAAAAACTGCTTCCAGTAGGCGATAATAAGTATGAAATTGCTGTCGTACTCACATTATCTCACAGAAGTACGGTTATCCTTCTTGAATCGCATTAATTAGACTTCTGAAATGTTGTAAATACAAGTGAATGTCCTTTGCTTAAAAGAGTTAACAATATGCAAAGTGTGAAAATATGATTTTGGTGGTACTGGCCTCTTCAGATATGGCAGTTACTCAAACTTACTGCAAATAAATGAACTATGTTTTCACAATGGCTTTGCCGATTTTTATCAAACACGTCGAGACCGAAATCAAGGATCAAAATATTGTAAAATGCTCAATCTGTCTGTATTCGCGTCTTTTCTGGATCCGCATCCAATACAAATTTCCTGTTCCTCCACAGGATGTGGAAGAGAGAAGAAAGATAGGGCAGCTCTTCATAGCCAATACAAATGTCCGGTAACTCCACAGGACAGGGAAGTGAGAAGAAAGACAGAGCAGCTCATCACATCCAATACAAATTTCCTGTTGCTCCACAGGACATGGAAGAGAGAAGAGAGATAGAGCAGCTCATCAACGACCTTGAAAACGCACGGGAGAACGCAGGCGCTCAGAGTTTGGTAGGGTGCCTTGGGGGAACTTCGTCCAAACAGGTACGTTTGATTCACATGCACGCTTCGAGACACGATTCTGTCATACTGTGTCAAAAGTGCTTTTGTAAAGACAAGTACGACTCGTTACACAAAGAACACAACTAAGAAATATATATATATTATTATTATTATTATTAATTATGCATATATTTACAACAGTTTGACAATGATTACATTACAATACATAACATGGCCACAATCACTCAGGCGTTTGCATTATCCTAAATCAGTCAAGCAAGACCGATATAAATATTATAATGGCTTCAAGCCCACTTCACAATGCAAACCCAACTCGTCGTCCGATACCTTCAGTAAACATACCGCACTGCCTACGTGTCTCTTATAACTCTGGAATCATACATTACGGAAACACCAACATTGTAATCTTCTGATTACAACATGATGACGACGAAGACAGAAAAATCCCACGACGCAGACACAGGCACAGGGATAACACAACAGTTATCCAAAACCGAACCGATGACGTCACACGCTCGCTCGCTCGCTAGGCCGTTTCGTCGGGTGCTAAACAGCGCGCTCCCTTCTGGCGCCATTCAGTCGGTACAGTCACCCTTCCTGTTGCTGTCCTCTGTCTTCCACAGCAGGCGGCCCCATCCCTTCTGGATTAGAGGTCGCCAAAACCCCAGCTCCACAAACTGTGATAAACACGATATTTCTTACTAGTTCCCCCCCCCCCCCCCCCCCCCAGTAATCATTTCTCAACTTCATTCGTCTACTCTCGCATTCTCTCCACCTTATATCCTTAATTTACACGTTATAATCTTTGTACACTTCCTGCCCTGTTTCTTCCAAACATAATTCATTAAGTAACTTCGATTCATCCGAACCAAATAAATTTACATCTACCGTAACTTAAAATATCATGTTTTATCTTTACTCCACGCCATACTTACTTCTCGTTAAACAATATTCAATAAACAGTAAATACCTTCTGACGATATGTCCGAAGCTTCCAAGCTTAACAGCTCAAGAGCCCGACAGTCCGCCTACGTCTTCCTCCGAACGCTGCTAGCGGGTACTGTCCCGTTTTACGGCCGATCAACCTGATGTCCAGCCGGTTAAAACAAGCCTGCACTAAAATCTCGTGCTTCACGCATTTCACGTTTTAGTTGACCAAAGCCTGCGTCTAAACTTCACTGTAATACTATAACAACTGCACCCTATTATACCTTATACAACCTTTCTATAATGCCTTAATGCGTTCGTGACACACTGGCTCAACCAACACAAGCTCGTTGTGGTTTGTAGACACCTTCAACCAATCGCGGACTAGTATACAACACAACTACCCTTGTTAATCTCATGAATATGAAAGAAAACATTCTTTTTCTGATGTATGTGATTCGGGGGAATTTAGACCACGTTGGGGGAACTTCGTCCAGGGTCTCGGGCGAACTTCGTCCAAACATAAAGAGAACACACGCAACGAAAGGAAAAGGCTAAGAAAGACGTCCAAACTAGTCGGAAGTTCAGTATTTTTAGAAAGACTGAATGTGAACTTTTTCAGCGTAAACGTGGAACACCTGGAGTAAACTCAGCAGTGTAAACCCGACCAACACATGCTTTATTTCTAAAAGTCTAACTCTGGTCCCACAAAGTTGACAAGTTCTTTCATTTCATAGTTTATCGGTAATATCCAAGGAGACGGTCGGAAACTCCTGGGACATTTTAAATGCCATTTCTTCTTCTTCATGTTGCTGTTAGGCCTAGCGATGCATTAGGCCTAAAAGCAAGGGTAAACAAAAAAGGGCAAATTTCCCCAGGTTGCCCTCAGTACTTACTAGACACATTTCAAAAAGTTCAGAATGCAGCAGCAGGGCTTGTGTGTAAAGCTAAGAAATCTGACCACATCCATCCTATTCTTGAACTCTGCATTGGCTACCAGTGACATATCGCATTCTATACAAAATTTCAACTATCTGCTTCAATTCCATCTCTGGAACAGTCCCTCATTATCTGTCCGATCTCCTTCAACCGTATGCTCCAGCAAGACAATTACGATCTGCATCTGACACACGAACCTTTGTCACACCCCGTGTAAACACAAAAACATTTGGTGAAAGATCTTTTTCTTATGCTGGCCCATCTGTCTGGAACAGTTTTTCTCAAACACTCCACCACTCTGATTCTACCTCCTCTTTTAAAGCCGCCCTCAAGACGCACCTGTTTGATAATTATTTCTTAACTGTTTTTCACAACTGTGCATATCCCCTCCTCCGACGCCGAGTGTGTACGTGCGTGTGTGTGTGTGTGTGTGTGTGTGTGTGTGTGTGTGTCGTGTGTGTGTGTGTGTGTGTCGTGTGTGTGTGTGTGTGTGTGTGTGTGTGTGTGTGTGTGTGTGTGTGTGTATGTGTGTGTGTGTTTAGTGTTTAGTGTTACTGTAAAGCTCCCTGTGCTCCCACCTTGTGTGGTAGATGGGCGTTCTAGAAATCCTCTTTATTATTATTATGATGTTGGATACACTTCATTCCAGAGGAGATAAGAATCTGTTTCGTATTCAGACAACTGAATTCTGTGTGTACATATCCGTACTTAGTCCTTCGAGACCGGACTACTTGGATTTGATAGGACCGTCCTTTTTATGCAGTTGATATCCTTTTGTATTATGTTTGGCTTTGATATGACATACTTTGTTGAGAGAGAGAGAGAGAGAGAGAGAGAGAGAGAGAGAGAGAGAGAGAGATGCCATAAATTTATTGTCTATCATCGGTCCGCGTGTATTTTTAGTTTTTTAGTTTGTTTGTTTTGTGTGTGGTTTCTTTGCTTCTTTTCTGTCAGAGTTTGAAGTATTGTTAAAAGTGTTGTCCAGACTGCAGGGTAATCTAGGTCGCATTTTGTGGTACAAAACGGGGCTCAGTATTTGGACATTCTAGTTGTTTGCACAATTGCGCAAAACGTACACTCTGTAATCTGCGTACTGTACAAGATTTTTGTCTTGGCATTGACTATTGCTGTACAGCAATGCCGTGGGGAATGACTGTGGGGTCATGTGTTGAACGTGCTTGTTTGGAGAGCCGTCCGGAAGTGACACAACAGGCGGTCGAGACGACTGGGTTTGCGTGTGAGCCTCTTTAAATGGTGGCTTGCTGTAGCCTGTATTTTTCAGAGTTTACAACTATGCATACCTTTTTGTGTTCCGAATACACCGTTACCTATTGTGTTTTCTAGCAATGTAACCTTTAAGTTCCTTTCCCCAGACGGGTCGGGGCCGCCGTGAATCAATTGGACGGAGTCGTGTGGGCCAAGCCAAACAGAGACGTGAGTGTTCTCCAGCATGCGACCATTCCTAGTCACGCATACCGAGGGGGAGGGGGGGGGGGTCTAATATGAAGAGTAACGGGTTTCATTTAGATTTGTGTGTATTAATATATCTTAGATAGAAGTGCTTGCATTTTGTGTGTTTTAATAGCAAAAGCCCCCCCCCCCCCACTCCCCCCCCCCCCCCACCCCCCCCCCCAAAGAAGAACAACAACCCAACAACAACACAAAAAACGTTGTTGCCTTCTTATTATAATTGCGTTACATTTATTCTGACTTTCCGTGGCAGGCAACCCAAATGAAAAAAATAGTATATGGAAGCTTTCTTCGTCTTCTTTTTCTGTCGGGTACCCAACTTTATATATATATATATTTCAATTTTGACGGCTGTATTGTTTTAATTTGGCATTTTACGCTAGTTTCAAGACTTTGAAGCAGGTTCAGTGCCATATAGATGCAGTCCTTCCTTCATACAACCAGGGAAATGTCTGTGAGGAGCTAGGTCTGTGTACATATTGCAGCGTTGGTGGTTCCGTTCTTTGCGATAACTTCCTTGCCAAGAGTTGGACCGCATGTACCAGTGTACACACAGTACAACAAAGACTGGGTTTTCGTTCTTCCTCACAGCCAAGAGAAGGCCGGTCCCCAAAAGGGGCGAGACGCCCTCCAAGCCCCCAGCATGCATGTCTGCTTCCGGTGATTTAAGAGACGCTCAGAGGAGATCCAATCTCTCGGTCAACAGCAACGTCTGTGGCAAAGGTAATCTCCTAAGCACTGCTGCCTCAACCCCTGAGGAGCGTATTCTCAACGCCAGTGACATGGACGACAGTGACGAGCACGATGAAGAATTAGATGACGAGGAACGAGATCTTCGCTTTGTCAACAACGAGGAATACCAGGCATTGAGTGATGTTGCGGAGGAGATTATGCCTGTTAGTGCTGTTGACATCGAGGACGAACAAACGGGAACGTGGTTTGAGAAGAGCGAGGACGCGATTGCTGACAGGAAGGCCGACAAGAAGGAAGACAGTAGCAAGGAGGAAAACAATGGCAAGGAGGAAGACAAGGACACGGAGGAAGACAAAGACAAGGAGGAAGGCAAGGACAAAGAGGAAGACATCAAAATTTCAGAGCGACTCATCAGCAAACTGGAAAGAGGAGGCAAAGAGAAAGCATTTTATACCGACTTTGCCAAAGAACCAGAACTACTGCTGAGAACAAACCCTGACAAGTACAAACGTTGTCAGCTGAAGATTGAACGTGCCCACAGGTCCATCGCTAAGGTGCTGGACAAAGGCAGCAAGTACACTGAAATCCTCATCGAGGGTCGCTCCAAGGCGGGCCGCACCTACATGGATGACGAAGTCGTGGTGGAGATCTTGGCGGAGCCGGGGCAGAACAGGCGAAAGGCGAAAGGAGCGAGTTCCACTGGAGTGGATGAAGCCGTGGAGAAGCTGGCCCACGGTAAGGTGGTGGGGCTTCTGAAGAGAGTGAACTTCGCCAGCGTTGAGCATCCAGTTCTGTTCTGCACGCTGGATGCAATGGAGGGTCACCTCATGTTGCCGCTATGCAAGACGGTGCCCAAGATTCACGTCATGAACGACACCGTCAGACGCAAGTACCCTGCCCTGAAGAAGAACAGAATCGAAGTCAAGAGGATTACTGCTGACGGTAACGTGGAACACAGAGGGTTCTGCAATGTCCAGCCCGACAAGCGAGAGCAGTACGTCTTTAAGGTTGTCATCTTGGCCTGGAGGCAGCGCAACATCTACCCGTTGGGAGCGGTGCTGGACTTCTACATCAGCGGCAGGGACTACTCGGGAGGGCTGAGGGTCTTGTCCATGCAGCAGCGTGTCCCCAAACTCTACCCTCGTGATGCAGTGGAGAACACGAAGACGCTGATCCAGCAGACGCTCCTGACTAAAACAGGACGCGAAGACCTGACCGGGGAACGACTCTTCACCATCGACCCGCCTGGCTCCAAGGACCTGGACGACGCTGTGAGCATCAAGAAGGAAGGCCCGCACTACGTCATTGGGGTCCACATCGCTGATGTAGCGGCGGTGGTGAAGAAAGGCAGCGGTGTTGACCTGGAGGCCAGGAGAAGGGCCGTCACTTTCTACCCCCTTGATCGCAAGCCCCACCCCATGCTGCCAGAGCCGCTCAGTCAGGGAAAGTGCAGTCTACTTCTGGGTGAGGAACGCCAGGCCCTGTCTGTCTTCTTCAAGTTCAACGAAAACGGACGTCAGGTAGAGGAACCAGTTGTGAAGAAAACGGTCATCAAATCCTGTGAACAGCTGACGTATGAAGAGGTGCAAAAAGTCATCAATGAAGATGCACGCGTGGACATCGAATCCGCCGTGCAGGCCGACATCCGTCAGCTGCACAAGATCACATCCAAGCTGCGGGAGAGTCGACAGAAATTGTCCATGTTTTTTGTGCCTTTTGAAGACCCTCGCTTGTCCGAGCTGGAGAAGATGAACGACCACAGGGACGCACATTCCCTGATTGAGGAGCTGATGATTCTGACCAACTGCTACATCGCCACCCGTCTGACCAGAAGGCCCAGGCTGCACGACGTCATGGTGCTGCGCTGCCACAAAGCCCCGACCTTCAAGGAGCTGGCAGAGTGGCGAGACAAGGAGGGGTCGGTCAGCAACCTGGTGATGCAGCTGCAAGGGAAGAAGGTCAGCCCCGACACACGGCTGTCCTTGGACACCAGCACGACCCGGGGAGGTCCGCAACGTCAGCAGAACGTGGTGGTCCAGAGCGAGGTGTGGGTGAAGCTGTGTCGCCACCTGGAGCAAGGGGAGATGACCGAGGCTCGGAGACTGGCCTTCATGGATGCCGTGCACCCGTTGCAGTGTCTGGCCGCCAGGCACTGGATGGACCTGATGGAGACGGCGCAGTACAAGTGTTCCTACGGCCTCAACACGCCGGACCGCCGCCACTTCGATCTGGACGTGGATGTGTACACCCACTTCACCTCCCCCATCCGCAGGTACGCCGACCTGCACGTGCAGCGTCTTCTCCACGCCGACCTGGACGGAAAACGCCCCGACTGTACCCCTGATGACGTCACGGAGCTGTGTCAGCACATCAACGGCGCCACGTCCCGACAGAAGGCGTTCGGCAAGGGCTGCATGGCGCTGAAGGTGGCGGAGAGTCTGCAGCGTCAGCCGCTGGTGTTCCGGGCCTTCGTGGAGAGCGTGGACACGGAGCAGCTGACGCTGTGTCTGCCTTCTCTGCTCAAAGTGTCGGACCGCAAGCAGGAGCTGCCCTTCAGCATGCTGGGTGTCAGCTGTCAGCCGGAACTCGTCACAGACACCATGCTGAGGCAGGACAGCGTCACGGTTCAGTGGAACAGGAGGATCTACGATGAGAAGGGAACCTGTCCTGGGAAGCTAATCTCCGTCTGGAGGCACCTGGAGAGATCAGGCAGCAGATCTTCCAGTTCCTCGGTCGTCATGACTCTCCGCCCCGACCAACTGAGTGTGTCAGTTAGGCAACAGAAGTGGGCCGAGATACTGGAGGCGTTGGTGTCCAACAGGCAGCAGGCCTGGGACAGAATCCCACAACCCGTAAGCAGAGTTCAGTCTGAAGTGGACTACATGTCCTCGGAGAAGGGCGACGGCAAGGTGTCTCTGCGTCCCGTGCAGTTCAGGAGAGTCTACACCGCGGGGCAGGTTGTCCAGGTGCAGATGTCCGCGGAGCCCAAGAAAGGGATGCTGAAGCCTCGCGTGGAGATTCTGCACACGGCACGCAACGCCAGCGTGTGCATATTGCATGTCAACGAACCCGTACCGACTTTCGTTTCTTTCGCAAAGCAAGCTACTCGAGCCCAGAACTTCTCCAACTACAAGGACTACGCGCGAGCCTGGATGCCTCTGCTGGAGATGGAAGCAGCCGTTGGGGCTGTGGATAGTGGTGGTGGCATCGTCATTGACAACGTCAACGTCACAATGAAAACCCAGGATCTGTCCAGCATCCTCCTCTACAAAGGTACCTTCAGCCTGGAAGGCAAGTTCTGCTATGATCGCTGCATAGAGTTTGGCGGGAAATCGGCGGACAGCATTCGCCAGAAACAATCCAAGAGCGACAACTCGTTCCCACTGGACTACCTGTGCCTGCGCTACAAGATGGACTGCTCGGACAGCGTGGTGTCGAGGGTCAAGCAGAGCGAGCTGTCCGAGACAGTGGACAGACAGTTCACGTGGCTGGCCCATGCCAGTGTTGTCCAGGTGACCCACAAGGATCGCAAGGCAGAGAACGGGGGTCGTCTGGTGGTGACCTTCGTCCTGTCCCCATCCAGTCCTCGGCCACCGCCTCAGCTGATGACGAAGGAGGGAGCCAGACTGACGCTAGAGGTACTGCCCAAGTCGGACGTCGACAGGTGAGAAATGGATTTGATACAAGCGTTGGTCTAACGAATTTCTTGGATTTTTGTAGAGACAGATTTCTTGTTCAGCCATACTTCTGATCTGTTCTGGTATTCAGTCCTAATATTGTTTGACCTAGAGAACCTTTCATTTTTTGAAAACCTTGCTGACGTAATAAGAGACGTACGAGTAGATGATATTGTGATCTGTGGTGATTTTAACTGTGTGTTGGATAACGGTGCTGATATAATAAGTGGCGAAAAACATGCCGAACGTACAGTCGTGAAATTCAACACCATATTGAACGAATGTGATTTACATGATACTTGGAGACTCTTTAACCCTGATCACAGAGAATACACGTGGTCAAAAAGAACACCATTTGTTGCCAGGAGGTTAGATTACATATTAACAAATTCAGGTATATTTGACAAAACCATTGATTGTCACATTGTGAGTGTTCCTATGTCTGATCACAGAGGGTGCCTGATCCATATAAAATTCACGGAAGTGGTAAAAGATAATGGGTACTGGAAATTTAATTATTCGCTCTTACGGGACATTGAATTTGTAACCCAGATGAATACGCTGATTGACTCTTTTTTAAGAGAGAATGAGTTGGATTATCAAACGGTATGGGAACTATTGAAAGTAAAAATGAAAGAACTGTCAATATACGTTATAGTAAGAGAAAAAGCATAGAAAAGAAAAATATTCTTGTGCATTTGTACAGGGAGTTAAATGACCTTGACATAGCGCTTGGTGGGGACCCACAATGTATTGAGACTCAGAGGAAGCGTGAGCAGGTCAAACTAAAACTCGAGCTGTTAGAGCAGCACAA
>JABMCL010003576.1:1065000-1085000 GCA_018857735.1 Alviniconcha marisindica | reverse complement strand
CATCTCATGTTCTATGACTTTTCTAGCGCATTCAATACAATCCAGCGTCACTTACTGGCAGAGAAACTCTTGAAGATGAAGGCTGGCATCCCAGCTATACCCTGGGTACTCGATTATCTGACTGGCCGACCTTAGTTTGTTAAATCTGGCTTTGAACTTTCCAACATCATGCTCACTAACACTGGCGCCCGCCAAGGGACTGTACTGCTACATTTTCTCTTCTTCTTTCTTTTCATTGTACATTGCCGACTGCAGAAGTTATCATGACTCATGCCCGCCCGATTGACAAGTTTGCTGACGACACAGGATTGACCGGACTGATCACGAACGATGACGACTCTCACTACAGACAGAAAGTTGACAGATTTGTTGATTGGTACGAGAAAAACTATCTTGGATGTGGAAATGATCATAGATTTTAGATAAAAGAAACCAGACTATAAACCAGTCATGGTCGAGGGAGAAGCTGTTTAACATGTGAACAAAAATACCGTTATTTACGCTTAGTTATAGAAACAAACTTGCCCGGCACGAAAACACCGGTGAAATCATCAAGAAAGTCCACTGTCATCTCTATCGACTGAGAAAACGTGGATAATTCAGAGTGCGTGGGGGTATTTTGCAAGAATCTTTTCTTGTCCCTATTCGCAGTGTTCTAATGTTTGGCTGTGTCTGCCGGGAAGGGAATGCTTTAAAGCAGGACAGGGACAAGCTGGAAAAGGCCATCAAAAAGGCTGGGGGAGGGGGGGGGGATTGGCAGACAGCAGGACGTTTATTAGAGACGACTTACCGACCGAGTCAACAAGATTCTGGCCGACGGCACACATCCTTTGAGACCTGAATTTGACTCTCGGCCTATTGACAGGAGTAGTAAGCTGAGAGTACCCATCACAAAGACAATATGCCTCAATCATTCATTGATTCCGAAAGTCATACAGACATTCAACCAGGCACACTTACTTAAAAACAACAACAGTTTAACAGCTTATTATTTGTCAAAGGCAGACAACCGAATTTCTTTGTTCTCATTCTACTAACCCATCACCATAATTTATTTGTAGTGTGTGTGTGTGTGTGTGTGTGTGTGTGTGTGTGTGTGTGTGTGTGTGTGTGTGAGTGCGTGCGTGCGTGCGTGCCTGCCTGCCTGCATGCCTGCCTGCCTGCGCGAACGCGGGCGTGCGCGTATATGATAAAATTGGCGCAGCTTTGTCTTTGTAAGGACTCAGGGCTCTCGGACGAGATTGGGTGTCATGAATAATATATTATTACTATTAGCTAAGTTCAGGACCGGGTGATGGCTGTGTTGTTCAAAAGAACTCTGGGCAGACGAAATCATGGCGTCTTAGATCTTCATGGTTCAAAGTATCGGTTGATCGTGTGATTGGCCGCCTTCTAGAAGAATAAAGATAAATAAATAACAGGTTTTGACGCCCAGTCAACCATGACTGTTTCAGTTATCAGGGTGAAACACGTTTTGTCCGAACGCAATATAGGCTATAAAAAATACGTACCTGTCAATTAAAAAACAGATAGTAAGTGCGCAAAAAAGTCCAAAACGTAACAAAAAGTTACAACTTTCCAAACATGTTGATCTGCTTCAGATAATCACAAAAGCAATCCAAAGATACCTCCTCGAACACCATCCTCAATGACAGAGCTGTAGAATGCCGCTCCCTTACTTCAGCCACATCAGAATAAAATAGCAAAATCAGTTCTATAATAAGTAACTCATCACACGGGATGCCTACAGGTGGCTCCTCTCCCTTCAATACAAAGGAGTGAGTCATATAGGAGTGACCAATGTGCAGGCGTGAGACAACAGTCTGTTTTCTTCTGTTACTGCGAATACAAGTAATACAATCAGCCCTGGAAGAAGAGAAGAAAAAATCAAAACAAAGTTGACTGCTAGCGTTGTGAAATAATGTACATACAAGAGGTTAAAAAGAACGCTGATTTCAATAGTACAACAGGAAACATGCGCATCTTTTCAGGGTAAACCCACTTTGCAAGCAGCAAACAGACAGATAAACAATTGTAAATGAAAATTGTCTATTTATCTGATTTCAGTTGGTATGTACTGGTGTCTGGGGTGTTTTGAAGTGGAATAGCCAGACAACATCGTCTCACAGTTCTCTTTAAGCATGTTGGAAAGCGCATTCATTTCTTTTTTGTTTTCTTCTTTCAGAGGAGCTTAAATACAGACTAGGCCCTGCATGTCCCACGATGGTGCGCATGTACGGGGCGACCATTGAGGCCAAGGACTACCCTGTACCCCGCGGAGACCTCAGGTTCACACGTAGCGTGCGTAGTCTGACGTCTGACCCCGAGCTGCAGGTATGCCTATATTGACGTCACTACTCAATGAGTGGGTGGACAGCGCGGATCTTGCTTGATGAATGGTAGCAGTGCAAGAATGAACTGACGGACGACAAGACGGATGGCTGGCTGGCTGGAAGGAAGCAGGTTACATAGACAGGCGCATGTATAGTTGAACATATAAAACGACGTGCAGGTGGCGAGTGAATGGGCGAATATAGGTGGCTGGATGGGAATGATAGTGGGATGGATGACAGGCTTCTCGATCAGCTGTCATACTTTGCATTGCAGGACGTTGCTCTCCATCATTTGGTCCGACAAGATGGCAAACCTCACGCAGAGGAAATTTCAGTCTTCGAGAAGTACTTTGACAAGTGTCTCCAGGAACCTGACAAGTACAGCGTCTCAAACAAGCAGCTGAAGAAGTACCACAGACTGCTGTTCAAGGCCAGTGTGGAAGAACTGAAGCATTACGAGGTTGTCCTGGCCACCTGTGCTGTTGGTGGAACAGATAAGCTTGTAGAAGGCACTGAAAACACAATTTTTCAGGTATGCGTTGCCTTCTCGTTCCGTGTTTTTATCTTCTGAACAGAAGAATCATTGCACTTGTTGTATCGTATGTACCTTGTATTTACGCGCATGCCAGGTGAGAGTTACCGTAGGCGACTCAGGTCTTTGTTGTTGCGTCTGTTTCGAGCGTTAATTAACTCCCTTGTGTGTTGATTCTGCACAAGCGCTCTGGGCCTCGTTGTGTTTCAGATCTGGACACCAGAGCTGACACCAGGTGGTCAAATTAAACACTTGGATCAGATCTGGACACCAGAGCTGACGCCAGGTGGTCAAATTAAACACTTGGATCAGATCTGGACACCAGAGCTGACACCAGGTGGTCAAATTAAACACTTGGATCAGATCAGCGTTAGAGCAGTTTCAGTTTGTAGATCCACAACCAAGTCAGTATTTTTGTCTCCGTGGAACTGAATGAATCCGACAATCAAAACGCTATTTTTCATGTTTAGTTGCATCTCATGTTAGTAAACATACAAACACATAAAAGATTAAAAGGAATGTTAATTTAATATGACAGTACAAAACGCATGAATTTACAGGATAAACCCCTTTTCCAAGCGACAAAACAACAGTTAGCAGTTGAACGGTGAAAATTGAAAATGTACTTATCCGGTTTCAGCTGCGGTGTGTTCCGAGTGTTTAGAAGAATGTAACGTCTTGTTGCTAAAGATATTTTTAACATGGAATATAATCAGCACAAATCAGTATGAGTGTGTGCGAATTTACAAGATAGATAAGTGTCTGTGTTTTATCTGAATGTACCGTCAGCTGATTATAGACGAGTGCGCCATGAGCCCGGAGCCCCAGAGCATGGTTCCCATCATCGCCACGCGGGCCCAGCAGGTGGTGCTGATCGGGGACCACAAGCAGCTGAGACCCATCATCACGTGTCAGCCTGCTGCCGAGCTGGGGCTGGACCAGTCCCTCTTTGAGAGGCTCTTCCTCAAGTTCCCAGCCTACACCACCTTCCTGAACGAGCAGTACAGAATGGTGAGCAAAACTCCCACTCATTTAAGGACACAAAAGGGGATCCTACATCCGACGAAATGATGCTGAGTCACTTACACCCAAAACAGGAATTTCAGTGGTTCTTATTGCCATTCCAAAGAGCACGTTTACGGAGCGGAGCCACCAGCCTGTCACTAGGCTCGGGTAAGGCTAACAAGACTTCGTCTCATTCTTTCATTATCATTGCCGTTGCAACCCCTCCTTACAGAAAGTGTTCTACTGCTCATGCAGCGTTTAGACAATTACGGTCTGGGTTAAAAGACTGAAACATTTCTCCTCTTTAATGTATACTTTTTCTTAAGTTCGTTCAAGTCTTGTCTCATATTGTTTGCTCGTCTTTTCTTTTTCTTTTTGCTACAATGGAAATACTCCTGTTGTAAATGTGTGGACACCAACCTGTGAATAGTAGAAGAGGTCAGCTGTGCGCACAGGCTATATATATTACATTGAAGTAAAAATTATAGGTAGGCAATATGAACTACAATAATTTAATTGATGGTAATAACTTCACCAATCGGATTTGAGGATGTAGTGCATCGGGCCAGAATGGCAAAGCTGTTGGAAATACAGCGCGTTGCAAACAAGCGTGTTAATAGCCTACTGTTGTCACAATCAATCAGTTAATGTTTTACACTATATCTGTTCATAGCAAGGTGACATTAGACAAAATGAAGCGGAAGAAAACGAAACTTGAGTGTATTTGTAAGATATGGGTTAACTTGCCAACGGGATATGGAATAATCAATTTAGCATTATAAGCTGTAACATCAGTATTATATAAAATGTTTCATATTAGTGCATGCAGCAAAGTCATACCCATCTTTCCTAAATAACGCTGTTGTGATAGGTTAGTAGTATGTGACAAAGTGATACGGGTTTGTACAAATTGCATGTCACATTTTGTAATTATTTAATGTTCCATGAATTTAAGCGGATCTTGCTTCTGAATACCTAAGGTAAAAAAGGATACATTTTGTCAAGATATTTTTACAGTCTTTTTAAGTGTTAAACAAATCTCATGAGATCATAAACGGAGGTTATTGTATAATGATAATTATTGCAGCCACGTTTTTCGCATTGCCCCTTAAGCTAATATATCGAATATGTCATTCCAATAGAGATCACGATGAGATGGTACCCCAAAAAACTCAACTCCAATACCCATAGACATGATATAATGCATCAAATATTTACTTCATAAACTATATCCCTTCTCCCTTTGTAATCCCAGATTTGCAGTGCAAAATATTTTTGTCACGATTATGACTGGTTCCTGCTTTCAGCATCCTGAAATCTGCGCGTTTCCGGCCGAAGAGTTCTACGATAACAAACTCCTGACATGCGTGTCCCCTCTCTGGGACGGCTACGTCCTTCCATTTTGGCCGCATTATCAGCCAGACTCACAGGACCATGTGCCGCACCTGCTGGTGGACGTGCGTGGGGAGGAGGAGACGCTGACCGTCACCACTGACCAGGGCAACGAACGGTCCAAGTCCAACAGCCTGGAGGCAGACAAAGTGGTGCGTTCAACTGTTTTACATCGTAGTATTTCTCTCTCCGTTTTTATGCCTGCATCGGGTGTGTGTGTGTGTGTGCGTGCGTGTGTGCGTGCGTGCGTGTGTGTCTCTCTGTCTGTCTGTCTGTCTCTGTCTCTTTCTGTCTCTGTCTGTCTGTCTGTCTGTCTGTCTGTCTGTCTGTCTGTCTCTCTCTCTCTCTCTCTCTCTCTCTCTCTCTCTCTCTCTCTCTCTCTCTCTCTCTCTCTCTCTCTCTCTCTCTCCTCTCTCTGTAAGCTACCTTGCTGTCTAAATCAAACTCTGGATACAGACTCTTTTTTTCACTCCAC
Source organism: Alviniconcha marisindica (assembly GCA_018857735.1). NCBI lineage: Eukaryota > Metazoa > Mollusca > Gastropoda > Provannidae > Alviniconcha > Alviniconcha marisindica. The sequence continues at coordinate 1,079,263 of JABMCL010003576.1, read as the reverse complement.
CTCTTTCTCGGGGTGGGTGTGTGTGTGTGTGTGTGTGTGTGTGTGTGTGTGTGTGTGTGTGTGTGTGTTGTATACTACTTTGCTTTTATCATAATAAATGGTGGTGAATGTTGGACAGTAAATATAGCATTTATACGTTTTATATTGTGCTTTTTGGAGTAAGTGTGAAGTTTACAATCTTTGCATAATGGTGATGCTGTTATGTTTGCAATATTTCGATTGCTGTCGGACGATTTCCCAGAGAGGGACTATAAAAATTATTTTACGTTTTAGAGGTGGTTGGGTGGTTCAGGGTACCAGGCGAGATCAAAAGATCAAGAGATCTTAGAGGAGGGAGGTGGAGCTGGACCCTCAACTTAGCCCAGAAGAGATCATGAGTAGGGAGGTGGAGCTGGGCTAAGAAAGCTGGACTTCCTTTGCTTGAGTTGTCTAAGTTGTTCGTCAACAGCAGTGCAACGGACATTGTCTTTGTGACTCTGGCCAAGCACAGCAGTTGAAACAGCAATTGCGCAGTGCACAAGTCGCTGGGCAATGGCGAGGGGACACCGCCCTAACACTTCCATTGTTCTGGCGAAGGTCCACGGTCTCTCCTGTCTTTTTCGGGCGGTTTCCGCGGTCGAGCCTTCACTCTGTCGTCCCCTTCCCACTCTGTCCCCGTCCCTAATAGGCCATCTCGCTTCCGTGGACGTAAAGCACCAAGAAAGAAAGAATAGAGGTGGTTGAGAAAAGCGTAGGTTGGGGTGGCGATAGTTCAGTAGTAGAGCGTCCGACTGAAAAACCAGATACTGACGCGGTTTCGAGTCCCCGGGGCGTCAAGGGATTTTCTCCATTAGTCAGCTTCCAGTGCAGACTCTCTTACGGTGTCCGTACAGCCCCCGTGTGCAATCGCCTGCATCAACGTCTGTGTGCACGCTAAAAATACCAACACTCGCAGCCATACTGTTGTTTGGACACACGAAAATACAGCACACGCTGGTAGAAATGGGTAGCGATGCTCTTGTGGCTGCTGAGCCTTATCCAGGTAAGGACAAAGAAGTACTAGAACAGGTCTGTTGAGACTTTGGTTTCTCGCTCGCTTACTCGTTTCCCGCTCGTTTACTAGACATGTGTTCTTTATAGGAAACTGATTGATTTTTGTATTGCTGTGAACACTTTATTTTCAGATTCAGATCCTGATGTATCTACGTCGGTACAAGGTTGACTTGAGCAACGCCAAGATTCTCACCCAGTACAACGCGCAGCGACATCTGCTTGAGGAGAAGGTGAAAGACGTGGTTCAGCACAGCGATACCTTCGGTCACTACGACAGAGTACACCTCAAACAGCAGGCCAGCGTCAGCACTGTTGTGTCCTGTCAAGGTACGCACCATATACCATATTATGGACCAACCTTCTCTGCACGTTTCAGTATCGTAAAACCGTACCTTCTCTACAGTGTTAATAATATCAGTACTGATGCGTCCAGTCAGGGTCTTACGGTGTGTGTGTGTGTGTGTGTGTGTGTGTGTGTGTGTGTGTGTGTGTGTGTGTGTGTGTGTGTGTGTGAGTGTGTGTGTTTGTAGTTTTCGTGGATGGTTTTATGAGCATTATAAATTATCGTTGATTCATTCAACACTGGCAGCCATACCATTGTTTGGACACACGAAAATACTGCACACACTGGTAGGAATGGGTGTCGCTGCTCTTGCGGCTGCTGTAGCTTACCCATGTAGGGCGACCCGACAAAAACGCAAACAATCTTGTTGTAAGTCGCGAGTGGGACCACGGATCTCACTATAGTATATCTACATTAAGTCAAAACCATTTTCATGAGGTATTCCGAAGTCTGGGCAAGAGGGAAGTGGGACTGAAATTCTTATTACACTGCAGCTACACTCGATGAAGATCAAGGGAGTGGGACTCCACCTCTCACTACACGATAGTCATACAAACTGAAGACACGAGGAATCCTTGTTGCAGGTAGCAAAAATTCAATAAATATTTTATGTCTGTTCACATCGAGGTAATATTAGACCTTGTTTTAAAGTTTATATATATATAATTATTATTTATACTAATTTTCCGACAGGACTATGAACAATCGATTTGACAATATTAGTGATAACATCAGTATTATACAAAATATCTCTTACATTGTTGTAAGCATTTAAATCATATCCATTTTTCTGAAGTAACTCTGTAGTAATAGGACATTCAAGCTGTATGTGTTTAACAGATAAGATATTTTGACAAACGCATGTCACATTCTGTGAATATTTAGTGTTCCATGAATTTAAACGTAACTTGTATATTACTCTTGCTAAATATCTAGAACAAGAAGGTATCGCAGATTTACTTTTTTTCAATTTGTTTATATACAGTCTTCTTAAGTAGTGAATTAATTTCATGAGATGAGAGTAGTAGGTTATTGGATGATATCTCAGACACGTTTTTCATTGCACTTTGTTTAGCTAATTTGTCTGATATTTCATTCCAATAAAGACCACAATGAGACGGTACCCAACGAAAAAATCCCAATACCCTTGCACATGATACAATGTATTAAATACATTACTTCATAAAATATATCCCCTCTCATTTTACAGTTCCAGTTTTTCAATGCACAGTGAACTTATTTTGAGTCAACACAGATTTAAAAAAAAAATATATTGCTAACTGAATATTGCATATGTAGTTTAATGCCATTAATATTGCATATAACTCAGATGTAAATATGGTAGGGAGTGGGACTACAGATCTCACTACACTGTAGTACAGTATAGCTACACTCAGTGAAGACCTTTACACGAGGTGTCCCTGTTGTAGGCGGGGAGTGGAACTACAGATCTCACGACACTGTAGTACAGAATACCTACACTAGGTGAAGACCTAAATTTACACCAGGTATCCCTGTTGCAGGCGGGGAGTGGGACTACAGATCTCACGACACTGTAGTACAGTATAACTACACTCAGTGAAGACCTTTACTCGAGGTGTCCCTGTTGCAGGTGGAGAGTGGGACTACAGATCTGACTACACTGTAGTACAGTATAGCTACACTCAGTGAAGACCTTTACACGAGGTGCCCCTGTTGCAGGTGGGGAGTGGGACTACGTGATCCTGAGCACAGTGCGCTCCCTGCCCAGCTACAAGATAGAGCCCAACCCCACCCACGGCTGGTGTCGTCAGAACCTGGGCTTCATCACCGACCGTAACCAGGTCAACGTGGCGCTCACCAGGGCTCGCAAGGGTCTCATCATTGTCGGTGAGTTCACAGCATCCGAATCCAAAAGGCCGACGTGACAATGACCTCTGTAGACCCTCAGTATTCCTAGTGTGCACCTCTGTAATATTAAGAATGGTACCAAGTTATTACGATTGGCTGACTAAGCTTATGACCAGTGAATGATTTATTGTCAGAATCTCCCTTTTATATGTTTCTTCTTCTTTTGCTTCTTCTTCTTCTTCTTCTTCTTCTTCTTCTTCTTCTTCTTCTTTTAAGTGTTATTAGTCTGGTCTTACGATTATAAAGGTAACAACAAATGTCAATAAATTATATAAAACTAACACCCTTTAAAAAAACATTTTAATATACGCTTGTTTACAGTGACAAAACCAGACACTCACATGTATATGTGCCCATGCATATATACATTTTCGCATGATCTGTATCTTGCACACGCAAAAACACAGGCACGTGCAAAGACTAACACATTTGCATACACAAAAGGACGTATACTCCCACAAAAATACTCAAACATCATTGTACAGACAAACATCATTGTACAGAATCTCTCATATGCTTTCTGACACGTATCCTTTCACTCCACTCATCCCGCTCTCCAACTGATATTTTATGTGCGTATGTACTGTGCGTATAGTCCACCCCCACCCCACCCCACCCCTCTCCAACAGATATTTAATGTGCGTGCGTACTGTGCTTATCAAAGAAAGACATTTTCAGGCAACGTGGAGTTGCTGAGATGTGACGAGGTGTGGCGCCATCTGGTGGAGAGATACGAACGACTGGGATGTGTCTACAACGCCAGTGAATTCCCGCCCCCACGTGCACCTCGTGGCAAGCGCTGACAGCGGCACGTGCAGCACAACGCCTCGGACCACTGGCAGCAGGTGTAGAGTCCTGGGTCATCTGATCGTCTGCTGGTGGTCTTCAGGCCTGGGTCTAGTATTCAACATGTCAGGCAGTGTGTCTAAGGCCCTTCATCTCGCCTGACGTGGGCCGTCTGCAACAGGTCTTTGGCCCTGTTTCTGTAACGTAGATTTTCTGGCGTAGATTTTCTGGAATATGTCTTTGGCCCTGTTTCTCTGACGTAGATTTTCTGGAATATGCCTTTGGCCTTGTTTCTCTGACGCATTTTTTTTTTTATTTTTTTTTTTTGCAACACGTCTTTGGCCCTGTAGATTTTCTGGAACATATCTTCGGCCCTGTTTCGCTGACGTAGATTTTCTGCAACACGTCTTTGGCCCTGTTTTTCTGACGCAGATATTTTGCAACATGTCTTCGGCCCTGTTTTTCTGACGTAGATTGTCTGCAACATGTCTTTGGCCCTGTTTTTCTGACGTTTTTCGTTGCATTTGTACAATTGCTATAGATAAGTAATGTCAATTGTGACATGTAAGAATGCTAAACGTTCGTGCCATATCTGACTAGGATTTGTCGGTCTTGCATGGCAAATGGCCACAATTCTTTTCTACGTGAAGTACCCCTCCCCCCTCCCCCCCCCCCTCCCCCACCCTCCCCACACACACACACATACCTTTTTAATTGCGGTGGCTTGGGGTACAATGCATTGAGTTAATCGAGTGAGTCGTGTAATCGGATGTACAATGCACAACAGCACTGCTCTTAAGAAAGGCGTTGATAGCTTACATGGTAAAACCGACGGCACAGAAAGCAACAGAAGCCAAATAAAAACACGCAGTGCCTCGTGCAAATACAACCACTTAATTGAGGGCCTGAGGTTGAGGTCCAGTACAACTAAAGCTCGCATGATGTTAACATTGCTATGAGCTTTGCTATGGTTCAATACACTGAATTTCAAGCCACAGTCTAGATGACGTTGGCTGATAATTATTAATACCAAAATAATGAAAATTGTCTTAATAAACAAAATGAGTACCAGGTCCCGGTATCTGTGCTGTAATGTTGCAAATAATGTCCGCCTCTGTTGTTTCACATTTCTCAACAGTACACAAGGGGTCCTACGTTTTTCTTGTAATTGCATATTTAATGCAACGTGGAACTACAGCAAGTCAGGCTGAGACTATACAGACTCTTTCTGAGCCAGTGATGGAAAAGTCAAAGAAACGCAAGCTTTTTTGGGGGTGGGGGATGGGGGGGGGGGCTTTAAAAAAAAATTAATAATGTCTAGACAGTTTGGAAGATTCATCTGTCTTTGCCTGTAGGTGTTATACACATTTCTTTGTGCAAGTTGTATAGACAATTTTTCTTGGATTTACATAGTGCGTTTTTCATCTTGTATTCACCAAATAAATTGTATTATTCCTTTTGTATCTGCTACGTTTTTGATAGTATATTGAAGTAATCTGTGATATTTGTCCCTTTTTTTTCTTTTTTCTTTTTTGCCAAGCACATCTCTCGTACATTGTTGTTTTCAACAGTAAAGTGCCATACAACATCCATGACGATGCGACAGATGGTTTTGCTCATTTTACAGATGTAAATTTGTGGGTTTTGCTCATTTTACAGATGTAAATTTGTGGGCTAACGGAAGTGTTCGCGGACGTTGTTCAACATCTTAGTACGTTTATTCAATGCCGTTTTTTTTTTTACTGAAGTCTCTTTTACGACTTTTCTAGAATTGTTTTTGCACAATAAAGTGATTTCACAGAAATAATTTAGTTTTTCGGTACTTTGATTAAAACATATTTGTAAGCATAATTCTGTTTAAAATTCCAACCTTTTTGTGTTTAACCTTGTGCACACGGAGCGACGTGTTTACTGAAATTGTGATGCAATCAGTGACCTAAATAGAATTCAGCAATCACTTCTTCATCTGCCTTTTCCTCCTTCTTCTGTAAAACGGACTTGGCTATTTAATTCTATTTGTTCCTGAGGCTGAGTGTCAGGCGAAAGATTTTAAAACCACGTCGCATACACCCACGTAGGCTTCACATGTGTGTGTGTGTGTGTGTGTGTGTGTGTGTGTGTGTGTGTGTGTGTGTGTGTGTGTGCGCGCGCGCGCTAGTGTGTGTGTGTGCGCGCGCGCGCAATTGGCATTCATTAGTGTAGGAGTGGCGTACATTGCAGTATTGTGTACTGGGGTTTGAGCTCTGTATATGTTTTGTGTGGTTATTTGTGGCGTCTGTATGCGCATTCAGGGGTTTTCATTTGAGCTGCACTCAGAATATGCAGGAGCGCAACAACAACAAATAATCACTTTTGAGAAACCCACGTTTTTTATTTCAGTTTTAACACAGCCTATTGGCAAATACAAAATGGTATACCATACTGCAATAATAATCTTAATACTAAGCTTGAACGAGATTAACTGTAAAGGCAAAAGGACACTTTCAACATGCATTGACTCACATCACTAAAGTAAAGGAAAATGTCGGACATTACGTTCCTCAATGGGAAAGCTCGATCCCAGTTGTTCAAGCAACGAAACTTCAGGGTACGTTGATTTGATTACACATTTCCACTTGTGATCAACTTCTTATCCATCTTAGACCCAATGCATTAATATAACTTCTTATGTTTGGTACCCAAGTCCTGCTTTTGCAATAGTTCTGACGGATGCTTTCCTACTTATCCTTTCTTTTTCTTTCCATTCTATACTAACTGAAACATTGTCTTCTGCAACGCTTCAACAAGCTTGTATGGCAGATTTGGCAATAGCATCCATTAGTGAAAATGGATTTGGCAATAGCATCCATTAGTGAATAATCTTAAATACAATCGGCCACTTCAGGACAGCTGTTCTGTCGAGTGGCGTTATTTGTTTCTTTAATTGTACAAAACTCTTATTTAATAAAAGAAATCCACGAAAGTTGTGCAACTCACACCTCTTTCAACTTGTTAGTAAACCAAATATCAATTATTTTGAGTTCAGGCATCTTCCTTCCATTTGCAAATTTAACATATATTTACTAGGAGACGAATTTCGTCTATTACCAAACCGTATAATGATAATGAATCTTCTCTGACCTACACACACTCAAATTCTCCAATATTTTCAACTTTATGTAAGTAACATACCAAAGGTAACACGTTCAAAAACATGATATATGGCAACTAACAATATACAAGAACAAATGTACATGCTTATGAGAAGCAGCAATATATACAAGAAAGAAAAAAATCATTACATGAAATATTGCATACCCTTTATTCCACCCCTTCCGGCATCCCCGCCCCCAACACACACACACACGCACGCACGCACGCACGCACGCACACACACACACACACGCACGCACACACGCACGCACACTGGATACAACCACGAGACAGCTATGTTGCATTAATTATGTACAAATCAATCAAAGCCTCGTGGAAGAGATGATAGTTTAGCTTGGAACGTTTAGAGGGAGGGTAAAGGTCTGTAGTCTGGTCTTCCCAATGCTCAAAAAGGTTTGTTTCCAAATGCGTCGAATTGTTCCTTCAATGAATTCTTGTCACCTTCCAGCATAATTTCAGTATCATCATAATATTGTGAAACTGGTGTATTCGGTTTCTTCTACAGAAGCACATTAAATATTTGTATTTACTCTAATGATATTGGCAGGGTCTTGGGTCCCCATGTCAGCATTCCCTCTGAATAGAAAACCACTGTGATAATTGCCCATTAACCGTGACGAATGACTTTACAGATTTCTAAATCGAGAATTCCGATTTGCTCGACAGTGGGTCGTTATAGGCTGAACAACTCTCTTCCCCCAGACGGACAAGTCTGCTCTCACACTTGTCTTGTTTGAGCTTAACGCTTCCATGTCAGGTTTGGAATAATAGCCTTGATTGTTTCTCCACAATACACGAGAAAGTTTCTATATATACAAAAAAGAGGGAATTGTCAGATTTTCCTTTTCTGTGTATCAGACAACCTTTGACCATGCACTGAATGTTCATTTCATTTTCTGGGCACTGCACGGACTTTGTAGGATTGTGTGCAGTGTGTCAGTCCAAACACCCCTTCCAAAGATGGCAGGGCTTCCGGTTCCGGTGGCAGGAAGAGGAAGTGCTGTATGAGGGTGGACAGGTAGAGAAACAGCTCCATCCGGGCGAGAGACTCCCCCAGGCATACCCGACGACCTGTGAGACACGCATACACACAGAGAAATAGCGATCACGTCCAAAGCTTTCTTAAGGGACAGTCCTCGATGAATTAAAGTTTCTTTCTCAGTCAAAAGGAACAATACCTTCAGTGAATTATAACAGTTTGGTTAATTTATTTTGGGTACCATTTACTCTAACCTACCTACCGACAGACTACCGACTACCTGTGAGATATTCATCGGTAAAATATCAGGTGTACAAAGAGGCCTTTAAATGGAAACTAAGACATAAATTACCCGCGAGTCAATACATTCAATATTTTATGCAAAAACAGTGTTCTGCCTCTTCCTCCTACTCAGCCTCCTCTCGTTTGCTTGGTTAAACTGTTTAACGCCGAGTGGTCTCCGGAGAGGTACTGGCGGTGACAGATATCTCAGGTGGGGGAAGAGGGAGACTATACCTATCGTTACACTGCCACCATTGTAAGTACTCCTACAGGAAGATGGGCAGCGGTGAAAGCCATTTGAATGTTTAATTAATTGTGAGGGACAAATTAAATCACAAAGACAGTGTTCATAAACTACAGCTTTTGAAGAGAAAGGAGAACCGAAGCTGAATCCAACCGAGGTCCTTGTGCTTAACAACTTAGCCTTACCTCTAGACCAAACCGGTTTACACCTCTCAATTGCACACCACAACAGACATTGTATTTACCGATGCCAAAGGGAATGAACTCCTCCGGTCGAGTGAGTTTTCCATCAGGGCCGATAAATCTCTCAGGCCGGAAGTTCTCGGGATCACCCCAGACCTCGGGGTCTTGCAGCACCGAGTGTACAAACGGGATGACGATGGCGTCTTTGGGGATGACGTAACCACGAAAAGTGACGTCCCTCGACAAACCATGTGAAACTGACAACGGAGCGATGCTACCTTTACGCAGCACCTCTGATATTGTGGCTTCCAAATATGTCATTTCCTGTTTGTCGTGGATGCTCGGGGAGCGATCAGGGCCGATGACGTCATATATTTCCTTGTAGCACTTGTCCTGCACCTCGGGATAGTGAAGGAAGAACAGTATAGCCCAACGCAGCGCAGTGGACGTCGTTTCAGTCCCAGCAAAATACAAGTCCAGGAGACATTTCTGCAAATTCGTACCTGAAACGGAAAATATAGACGAGTATTGTTCCTTGTGTCGTTAGCTATCATTTGATTCAGTACGTGAAGAAATAAAAATCGTGTATAAGAATCAACATAAACATTAATAATCTGTAAACGGGATGGGGGTTTTTAAGAAGTTTTATTCACTATAGCCGCGGAAGACAGAAACTGATAAACAATCGCCTTTTAAGAAGTTTTATTCATTATAGCTATGTGATAAAGAAACATAAACAATCGCCTTTTAAGAAGCCGTGTGAGAAGGAAACATAAACAATCGCCCTTAAAAAAAAGAGTTATATTCAGCACAGCCATGTGGGAAAAAAAGGGGGAAAAAACATAACTAACTGTTGACAGTGGTGTTCAAGTTGCCGCTGGCCTCGTGTTTACGGATCTGATGGATGTAAGCGTGAATGTAGTCTGTGGCATCCTCTGCCTTCTCTGTGTGGACCTTGGCGTGCTCCTCCACCTGGCGGTCAATGAACCTCTTGATCATGGCCACGTTGGACAAGACTTTCTTCCACTTGAACAGGTCGCCGGGAAGGTGCTCAAGGAAGGGAAAGAAGTTGATGACGTAGGTGCCTGCGTCAGATTACAGGAATGTGTAAAGGAGAGACAAAACTTTAAATACGAGCCTGTGTGTTGTCTAGTACAACAGTTACCAGCCCCACAGGCGGGTAACGTTGTCTAGTACAACAGTTACCAGCCCCACAGACGGGTAACGTTGTCCAGTACAACAGATGCCAGCCCCACAGACGGGTAACGTTGTCCAGTACAACAGATGCCAGCCCCACAGACGGGTAACGTTGTCCAGTACAACAGATGCCAGCCCCACAGACGGGTAACGTTGTCCAGTACATCAGATGCCAGCCCCACAGACGGGTAACGTTGTCCAGTACAACAGATGCCAGCCCCACAGACGGGTAACGTTGTCCAGTACAACAGACGCACCTGTTTAATAATTATTTCTAAACTGTTTTTCACAGCCCTGCCCATCCCCTCGTTTCGATGCTGTGTGTGTGTGTGTGTGTGTGTGTGTGTGTGTGTGTGTGTGTGTGCGCGCGCGCGCGGTTAGTTTTATTGTAAAGCGCCTTGTGCTGCCACCTTGTGTGGTAGATGGGCGCTTTAGAAATCCGCTTTATTATTATTATTATTAACAGATGCTAGCCCCACAGGCTAGGAAGAAGTTAATACGTCTACGTTACGGAGGACAACAAACGCCCAAAGCTGACTCCCCCCGATGACTAATTACTACCCATGAAATATCAACATAATCATTGTTCGTCATTCGCATTTTCTAAGAAACTGACGTGAATATAGAAATGCTTAGTTACTTCATTATTTGTCTCCCACGGGACAACGACGACGGTCATATCGGGGCAGAATGGTGAAAGGCCATTGTTTAAATCACAAGTAAAAGGTCTATGAGGTCACTGTTTACGACGCACATCACTTATGACGTCAGAAAAGGTCTGGAGAGAGGAGGAATAATTTGAAAATGCGGAAATATAACAAAAGCTAGCGTTACACGAAGCATGCAACGCTATATTCTGTCCTAGCCCGGGCTCAGAAGAGGAACTGTGATGGCTCTGAATACACTCCAAGCATCGGTGTACATCCTTCCTCCAACCACCGGCATTACTGGCTGAGCCATAGATCTCGGAGAACTGTCAGCTAACTGAGAGCTCTTAGTTGGTGCCCAAATGGCAGTACGTTTGTAACCACACAGACAACTCAGATTATACCAGGCGTTCCCTTTATAACCGCTCACAATGCCTACGCAGGCAAATTATCTGAATCGGGACAGAACTAGTTGTGGTTTTTGTTAGGTGTTTGTTGTTGTTGTTGTTAGTTTTGTTTTTTGGTTTTTTGGGGTTGTTTTTTTGTTTTTTGTTTTGTTTTTTGTTTGTTTGTTTGTTTTTTGTTTTTTGGGGGGGTTGTTTTTTGGTTGGTTAGTTTGCTAGTTTTTAGCCCTGGCAGACGTGTCCGATGTTAAGTGTGTGCTTCAATTCTTCGACAGACTTATTACCCAAACTGTTCCTAAATTTTACGGAGAGCGCTGGCAGCGCGAGATCAGTACCCCTTCAACAGCGTCGGCAGTTAGGGCACGGTTTAGAAGGGCACTGGATTCTCATCACAAAGGGGACTCATCTTCTTCATACGCACAGAGAATCCTGCAAATCGTCATTATCAACTGTTTGCGGTGATATTATTGACCTCATTACAATTCAACAACAACAGAAACAGAACTAAACATTAAAACAACTGGTCCCTACTTTGAGGCCAGCGGACCCTCTTTGCTGACATAATGGTACCATGGACAGTCCTACTGCAAAACTACGCAGCTCCCGATCAGAACGAGAAACCTGCTGCCCAACAGTGCCACATGCCTTCCCGAGGCAGCGAACACTTTTGTTTCGGGGCGTGGGGTGGGATCATACTACAGCACCGCGTGCATGCGAACTACTACACCACCATCGTTGCTGCTCCGAATACGAGTATTAACAACGCCGCTGTTGTCGCTGTGCTTGTGACATCGTCTACGTACGGACAACAGCATTGTAGGTATGGCGTTAGGCTGGAGCAGTTCACTAAGAAAGCCATAACCTGCCTGTCAAGAGTTTAGCGTTCTCGTCCAGAGCAGTGATGTAGCTGAGGAAGTCGGGGTCGTCAAACTGGAAGCGTTGGCCGAACACGATGGAGCAGATGTTGTTGGACACGCTGACCTCTGTCAGACTGGACAGGTCAGCTGGCGCCCCGTGGTGATCCTCAATGGCCCGGATGTAGTGAGTGATCTCCTCCTGGATCTTATCGGCCAGCAGGTTCTTTCCCATGCCGAACTCACGCAGAATCTCCAGCGACGTCTTCCGCTGTTCCTTCCACACGGTGCCCGACGTGCCTGCAATGCCTGTAAGGAAACCACACACACACACCACACACACACACAAAACACACAACACACACACACACACACACACACACACACACACACACACACACACACACACAACACACACACACACACACACACACACACACACACACACACACACACACACAACACACACACACACACACACACACACACACACACACACACACACACACACACACACACACACACACACACACACACACACACACACACACACACACACACACACACACACACACACACACACACACACACACACACACACACACACACACACAACACAACACACACACACACACACACACACACACACACACACACACACACACACACACACACACACACACACACACACAACACACACACACACACACACACCATTCACACACACACACACACACACACACACACACACACACACACACACACACACACACACACAACACACACACCACACACACACACACACACACACACACACACACACACACACACACACACACACACACACACACCACACACTAACACACACACACACACACACACAACACACACGACACATAAACACACACACACACACAACACACAACAAACACACACACACACACACCAACACACACACACACACACACACACACACACACACACACACACACACACACACACACACACACACACACACACACACACACACACACACACTGTCGATGACTGCGGCAACGTACGTAGAGTCACTAAACATAGGTATCGCAAACGTGAGGGTTTAAACGTAAATGGGTGAACAGCTGACCATCCGCTCAAAAAAGTGATTATACATTCCGATGGAAAGTTTCACATCTGGAACAACCAATGTACAATATAATTATTTTTATACTGAGCAATTAAGTATGTAACTTGGTGTTTAAGTCCAGTCAACCATTGCGGTTATATCAGAGAGAACTCGAACTCGAACTGGAACTCGAACTCGAAAATTTTATTTTACAAGGATTGTAGTTTAGGTTCAGTCAAAAACCTAACAACTAGTCCTTGTTAAGCTACTGATGAGAAATTATCAAATAACAGGCATTACTTATATATATATAGGCATGAATGAGTGAGTGAAACGTTATACATGAAAATGTCCACACAAACATAGCGTGTTCACAGCGCCAGATGAACACAAGCACATCATTCAGTTACATATTATGAGCATACAACTAGCAAATAAAGCAGCAAAACATCTGATCAGTTCATAATTATGACTAGTATCGAGGAGAGAGAGAGAGAGAGAGAGAGAGAGAGAGAGAGAGAGAGAGAGAGAGAGAATCTTGAAATCAAACCCAACACCGAGATATTCCTCCTGAGTTATGTCAATCTGAGTACCACTCAACGGGGCGTGCTCTCCTTGAAGATTCTGCTGACAAAAGAATTCAACCAAGCGATCCACTCAGATCATGGCCGGTTTAGCTCACTCAGCCATTCAAATAACTGTATGTGTGAAAGTCGAGGTGGACATCCTCAGCTCCCGCCCCTAAGAAACTTACGGTGCACAGAAACCGTATATCTTGAACCGGACAATAGTACGCTTTCAGATACCTTCGTTATTGTTGATTCTGTCAAACGTAACAGTGTGCGGTCTGTCGGAGAAGACGTCGGCGAAGTTGACGAGGGCTTCCTTGATGACCGGAAGGCCGTTGAGCACGACGACGAGCCGCCCGCCCATGTACAGGCTGAAGACGTCTCCGTACTGACGCCGCCACGCCCCGAACTGGGCCCGGGGGTCCTTGTCCATCAGGTGCAGGTGACCCAGCAGCGGCAGGGCGGGGCCGGGGCCCGGGGGTATTCCCGGGGGTCGTCGCGTGGACAGCCACCACAGCAGGCACAGCGCCACCGCCCCTCCCAACAGCAACGTCGTGGGGTCCAGCCAGGACATCGCCGACATAGCCATGGCTGAA
>JABMCL010003576.1:1052500-1055000 GCA_018857735.1 Alviniconcha marisindica | reverse complement strand
TTGTGTGTGTGGTGTGTGTGTGTGTGTGTGTGTGTGTGTGGTGTGTGTGTGTGTGTGGCGTGGGGTTGTGTGTGTGTGTGTGTGTGTGTTGTGTGTGTGTCGTGGTGTGTGTGTGTGTGGGTGTGTGTGTCTGGTGTGTGTGTCTGTGTGTGGTGTGTGTTGTGGTGTGGTGTGGTGTGTGTGTGGGTGTGTGTGTGCTGTTGTCTCTCTCGTGTGTCTCTCTGTCTTGCTCTCGTTCGTTTGTCGTCGTGTGTCTGTGTTGTTGCGTGCCTCTTCTTGCTCTCCTTTTGTCTCTCTCTCTTCCCCTTCTCCTCCTCTCTCTCTTTTCTCTCTTTCCCCCTCTCTCTCCTCTCTCTCTTCTTCTCTCTCTCTCTCTCTCTCTCTCTTCTCTCTCTCTCTCCTCTCCTCTCTCTCCCTCTCTCCTCCTCTCTCCTCTCCTCTCTCTCTCCTCTCTCTCTCTCTCTCTCTCCTCTCTCCTCTCTCTCTCTCTCTCTCTCTCTCTCTCTCTCCTCCCTCTCTCCCCTCCCTCTCTCTCTCTTTCATTGGGGCAATGGGTACGGTGTAGAGGTGGGAGCGGGGAGGACTGCATGACTGCCTGCGTGAAGATGGATAAAAAAATGTGTGCTTTGTTGAAAAACAGTGAGTTCTTATACGATAAAGAGGTAAAAATAATGGAGGAATTAACATCTCCCCATCTCAGCCATGACATTTTATTACACGTGGGATCTCTCAACTGGCAGAATCAATCATCCCGCCATACTATACAGGAACGTTTTAAATCAGCACGTCACATGCATGTCTGTATTGTTTGGTTGCCGACATAGACCGCTGACCACACCCCCTGTTTTCTTTTAGAACAGTGCCACATTAGATGGGGAGAGAAAACGGAAAGACAGAAAAACGATCCCATTTTCTTTCTTCATAATCCACTGCATTAACGTATCACTCAAAAAACACCAAGTAAAAGTTTGATTAATACAATTAAGGCAAGAATATCACACGGGTATTTTTGTTCTGCTGCTGCATCTTCATTTTTCACAAAGTTATTTCTATAGATTCCCTCGTAAGCAGTAAGAACGTCTCCACAAATGGCTGAACTGTAATGATCGAGCTGCCTTTGTACTTGTGTGTTTAAGTAGTGAAGTAGTGAAGAGAGAGAGAGAGAGAGAGAGAGAGAGAGAGAGAGAGAGAGAGAGATGCTTACAAGTTCAAATTTTGCTGTTGGCATAGCAGTTCCATAGCTGAATAGTGTGACACATCCTCTGTAAACTATGTGTGTGTGTGTGTGTGTGTGTGTGTGTGTGTGTGTGTGTGTGTGTGTGTGTGTGTGTGTGTGTGTGTGTGTGTGTGTGTGTGTGTGTGTGTGTGTGTGTGTGTGTGTGTGTGTGTGTGTGTGTGTGTGTGTGTGTGTGTGTGTGTGTGTGTGTGTGTGTGTGTGTGTGTGTGTGTGTGTGTGTGTGTGTGTGTGTGTGTGTTTTGAAAAAAGAACTTGGCGCTGAATTTTCAACCCCCTCCCCTCCCTCGTTTGGACTAAGTTGTGGAATAAATGGAAAGATTCTTTGTTGGAATGAGTTTATGACCACAGAGAGAAAGAGAAATGATTTTTGCTTCAGGCACTGAAGTTTTTCAAATCCTCTGTTTGTTTCTGCATCAGATGTTGACTCAAACTGGCGTAATTCTGCTGACTGTTAGAGCACAAAACTATTATTCACATCGGTTGGAAGGGAGTAGTTCAGGGGACGCAACTCTCATTTGGCGGCTTCAACATTTATTGCCCTCGAACAGCCTCCATCATTCTGTCTCCGTGGACTCGACACGGCATGTTGCTAAAGGCCAATTTTATTGCTCAGGAAACGCGTGAGCAACTCGTTCAGACGCATGGCTGTCCGACAGTGTGGCCAGATTCATCTTCTTGACGTGGGGTGACACAGCGCTGTTGTACGGTGGCTACACAACAGACACAGCGCTTTGTGCGCACGGTGACAATCTCTACACGGATTCCATAAGCAAAGTTGGAAGCTGTTACCCCCCCCTCCTCCCCCCTCCCCTCTCTCTCTCTCTCTCTCTCTCTCTCTCTCTCTCTCTCTCTCTCTCTCTCTCTCTCTCGTCTCTCTCTTCTCTCTCTCTTCTCGTCCTCTCTCTCTCTCTCTCTCTCTCTCTCTCTCTCTCTCTCTCTCTCTCTCTCTCTCTCTCTCTCTCTTTTCTTGTTTTTCTGTACGCCTCTAGTGTCTGTCTTTCTGTCTTTCGTTTTTAGTCGTCTAGTGTCTTTCATTCGTTTGTTACCTTCTTTGTTTCCGTTCGAATCCATCTAATCTGGATTAAAATTGAGCCTTCCCGTTAAATCAATATATGACCCTTCTTTTGCTTTCTCGTCTTCCAGTAAATCAGTATTATTTGTCTTCCAGTATTATATGTCTTCCAGTATTATATGTCTTTCCAGTAAATCAGTATTATGTCTTCCAGTAAATCAATATATAATATCTTCCAATAGATCAATATT
>JABMCL010003576.1:1027500-1045000 GCA_018857735.1 Alviniconcha marisindica | reverse complement strand
TTTGGACATTTTGAAAGATCCACCCTTGACAGATTTGGAGACAATCGCACAGTCTGTGACGTCATTGATTCACGTGTCTCAAGTCTCACAAACAGAACTAGAAATTGGAGATCACGTGACTGTGCGTATTGATCTGTGCGATTCTCGGGGTCGCCCAGTGCACAAAGGAGGTCACTCGGTCAGGGTGTGGATGACAGCAGGACACAAATCGGCTGCAGCTGACGTACAAGATTTTAAAAACGGAAGTTATTTGGCGTCACTTCCGGCCCTATGGGCAGGGGAAACAACTGTTTTTGCCGGTCTGATGCGGCCCCGAGAATACCGTGGAATTGTGCTAAAACTTCTCAATACAATGAAAGCAGTTTTGCTAAACACCGCATTGTACGAACGTAGAGGTATTTCCCAGTTGACCTACTGTCTCTCCGTCCCCGTTATCCCTGGCTTTCCGGAAGTGTGCAATATGACGTCACTGAATTATGGCCTACCTTGGTATTGTGGGAAGCCGTCCAAAAGCTATCTAAGGTGTTCAGATTGGATTCAAACCAGGGCGACGCAGTTTCCGAACCATTTCCCTCTTACAAAAACAGAAGACGACGTCTTGCGGCCATATTTTGAGAGGTATTGATTTCCAGCTTTGCAATCCAACTAACAGTCTTTATTTTCAACTCCTGATTATTAATCTCCTGTTCCGACTTCTCAACCTTCTCTTCCTCCGCCTTTTTGTTCTTCGACTCCTCATTTGTCCCGAGGAGGCCCACATTCTCCCCTCTTCCTACTTTGTCAGCTTCTCTTCCTGCTCCTTCTTCTTCTCCTCCTCTTCTCCCTTCTTGTATTCTCTTTCTCCTCCTCTCCCTTCTTGTTGTCTCTTTCTCCTCTCCCGTCTTGTTGTCTCTTTCTCCTCCTCTCCCTTCTTGTTCTCTTTCTCCTCCTCTCCCTAATGTTGTTCTCTTTCTCCTCCTTTCCCGTCTTGTTGTCTCTTTCTCCTCCTCTCCCGTCTTGTTGTCTCTTTCTCCTCCTCTCCCGTCTTGTTGTCTCTTTCTCCTCCTCTCCCGTCTTGTTTTTCTCTTTCTCTCTTCTCCCTTCTTTTCTTCTACTTTTTTCTCTTCTCCTCCTCTCCCTTCTTGTTGTCTCTTTCTCTCTTCCCTCTCTCCTTCTTGTTGTTCTCTTTCTCCTCCTCTCCCTTTTTTTCTTCTATTATGTTGTTGTCTTTCTCCTCCTCTCCGTCTTGTTGTCTCTTTCTCCCCCTCTCCCTTCTTGTTGTCTCATTCTCCTCCTCTCCCGTCTTGTTGTCTCTTTCTCCCCCTCTCCCTTCTTGTTGTTCTCTTTCTCCTCTTCTCCCTTCTTCTTCTTCTTACTATTATATTGTTCTCTTTCTCCTCCTCTCCCTTCTTGTTGTCTCTTTCTCCTCCTCTCCCGTCTTGTTGTCTCTTTCTCCTCCTCTCCCGTCTTGTTGTCTCTTTCTCCTCCTCTCCCGTCTTGTTGTTCTCTTTCTCCTCCTCTCCTGTCTTCTTGTTGTTCTCATTCTCCTCCTCTCTCTTATTATTATTATTATTATTATTACTATTATTATTATTATTATTATTATTATTATGTTGTTGTTGTCTTTCTCCTCTTCTCCCGTCTTTTGTCTCTTTCTCCTCCTCTCCCGTCTTGCTGTTCTCTTTCTCCTCCTCTCCCTTATTTATTATTATTAGTAGTAGTAGTAGTAGTAGTAGTAGTAGTAGTAGTAGTAGTAGTAGTAGTAGTAGTAGTTATGTTGTTGTTGTTGTTGTTCTCTTTCTTCTCCTCTCCTTTCTTGTTGTTCTCTTTCTCCTCTTCTTCCTCCTTCTTCTCTTTCTCCTATTCATCCTTCTTCTCCTCCTCCTTCTAATTCTCCTTCTTGTTTTCTTTCTCCTCTTCCTCCTTCTTCTTGTCTACCTTATCTGCCTCTTCCTTCTTCTTGTTCTGCTTCTCCTCATCCTTGCCCTTCTTCATTTTGTTCTCTTTCTCTTCCTCTTCCTTCTCCTCCTCCTCCTCTTCCTCGTTCTCTTTCTTCTCCTCCTCCTTCTTCTTCTTGTTCTTTTTCTCGTCCTCCTCTTCCTTATTCTTGTTCTCTTTCTTCTCCAATTCCTCCTCCTCCTTCTTATTGTTCTCTTTCTCCTTCTTCTTCTTCTATTTCTCCTCCTCCTCCTCCTCCTCCTCCTCCTTGTTCTCTTCCTCGTCCTCCTCATCCTCCTTCCTGTTCTCTTTCTCGTCCTTCTACTCCTTCTGCTTGTTCTCTTTCTCCTCCTCGTCCTTCTTGTTTTCTTTTTCCTTCTAGTTTTTGTATCTCCTGCTTCTTCTTTTTGTTCTCTTTCTCATCTTCCCCTTTCCTTCTTCTACTCCTCTTTTTTCTTGGTCTCTTTCTCCTCCTCCTTCTTCTTCTTGTCCTCATTATCATCGTCCTCCTTTGTTGTTTTCTTTCTCCTGCTGCTCCTTGTTCTTCCTGTGCTTCTCCTACTCCTCCTGCTCTTCCTATGCTTGATCCTTCCTATGCTTGATCCTTCCTATGCTTGTTGTGGTGGTTGTTTCCATGTACCTCTGGTGGAGTTTACGTACCTTCTTATTACGCACCTTCACGCATGCCAGGTGAGAGTTACTGTAGGCGACTCAGGTCTTTGTTGTTGTGCTTGTGTGACGTCTTTCGTCTTTCGAGCGCTAATCAACTCCCTTGTGTGTTGTCAGACTATTGACCAAATATAGATAATATTTGTCCACAGATTTTGGATAACTATAATACTCCAGAAACCTTATGACTTTTGGCAAATAGATCTACGGCTCCCACAGCCATCGAACCACGTGATACGACACCTGTCAGATTTTGTGGTAGCTTACACGACAGCCAGAGCCATTAACTGGTAGTCATATCAGGGCGAAACACATTATATCAATGCCAAAACACTACTTTGCAAAATCGATTAAAATCAACTAAAGTCCAGCAAACCAAAAATAGCAGCTAAAGGGAGGAGGACGAAGAGAAGAAGAAGAAGAAGAAGAAGAAGAAGAAGAAGAAGAAGAAGAAGAAGAAGAAGAAGAAGACAAAACAACAACAACAACAACAACAACAACAACAACAAGCAGAAAAATAACAAGAAGAACAAGAGGACGAAGAAGGCAACGACAACGATAAGAACGATGCCAGTAAGAACAAGAGTATTTAGACAGACTTGCTTCTTACCTCCATGATCCAGTAAATGAAACAACGGCTCAGAGTTGTCCATTACAAATTGGGATCGCCTCCTCTGGGTAATTCCCACCGCCACCCAGTGTCCCCAGCCAGGATGTCCGTAGACGATGTGCCCCGGTGCTATTATTAAAGCGTTTTGGAGTTACTTCCCCTGGCTTCGGGCAAGCCGTCCATGCCCGACACAGCAGATAGTGTTGTGATAAGCGATGGCTTTAGGAAACTGGACTGTGACAGCCTTAAGCGATGTCTTTGAGAACGAGGAATTAGTACAACAGGATTGAGGAAGCAATGTTTAAGTAGGTTATCTGCCGATGTGAACGATATTTCAATGGAACTCAAGGTAGTCAGGCAAGCTGAAGAAGCCAAAGACAAAAAATAAGAAAATAATGAAGAATACAAAATACAGAATCCTTATTGTCTATGATTTTTTTAAAGAAATTTGCCTTACGACTGCATAAAAGATACCAGTAAAATAACACACAGTATAATACATGAACATAAGTACACATAAAGCACTTTTTTTCCCTCTTTTTTTTAATGGTGGAAAAGAAGAGGAAGTTAGATCAAGTTGGTGAGCGGGAGGAATGGAGAAGCAAATGAGCTAAATGGCTCAATATTCTGGCAACTGCCACCTATGCTAAAACAATTCAACACTCAAAAGAAAAATATGAAAATACCTGCCGAGTCCGGTATGAAAATACTGCCCGAAGCCAACGCCACCAAACTAAACGACTAAAAGAGGTAGCTTAGTAATAAAAGAATAATTCGAGAACACAGTAAAGCAAAAATGACGGGTATTTTCTGACCAATTCAAATGGAGTTACAAATAACACACCGTGATAACCCAGGGACAACCAACGTGAAGACTTGTGCACTATTACTTAATATACTGGCTAATGGGCCAGTTGTGATGAACCTCGGACGAAGAAATAAAAAAATGGCAAAGAAAAAAGAAGCCGCTCATACTTCAGGACCTGCACAGAGTCGAGGTGGCCGTCCTGGGCTGTCCGTCCTAACGAGCCTTCTGGTTTCCGTGGACGTAAAGCTATATTGAACCATGCTTCTGCATTGGTCTCAGCTTGTTCCTAATATGTCAACTGACATCTGAGGACATTAAGCAACACTACCTACCTGAGAAGCCGCGATTACATCACACAAAGATGTACAGATGTAGCCAGACCCCTGTCCGGGGATTGATGTTTCACTGAAGTAGGCCATTTCAAAAAGCACCGAACAGTTTATCTTAAGTTTGAGATCAAACTGAAGTTAACCGTGATTACATGGTGCTTGGTTATACAAGACACAGTCAACCTTTTGATACAGTAATCCGATTTATTAATCAAATAATGATAATATTAGTAGTAAACATATGTGTCGGTATGTATAACGAAGTTTCCATCTTAAGTGTAGCTTTGACCTCTTCGGGGCACTGATGTATTTCACTCACATACATCGGCATGACAGCAAAACCAAAACAACCTCAGTAGAATTTGATGTCAACACAGTTTGTCGCCTTGCATGGTGCAATACCACCCGTTATGTGCCTAGATACTGTAAATCACTGTTACTGTCTACATTGTTGTCCACCGTGCTGACCGAATAAGAAACATAATGACCCCACACTGTGACCTTGACCTTGAATATAGCAAAGCATTTTTCACATGACACTGGCTCACAATGATGCATTTCCATACTACGTTTGGCTACAAAAGGTTATATCGTTCAGAATATATCATCCGGTGAACCTTTGCTGTGATCCTGATCTTGACCTTCAACACAGCAAAGCACACATTCCATAAGACGTTGGGTGACTGCTGTTCATAATGATGTATCACAGTACCAAGTTCGGCTACTAAAGTTTCAGCGGTTCAGAAGGTACCATACGGACAAACATTAATTGAATCTTGAACCATTACTGTGACCTTGACCTTTTACACAACAATAGCACATTTTCAAAGTATGTTTTAGCTTATGATGGTCTACCAACAAACTAAGTTCGGTAAAAACGAAAACACACACACACACAAACACAACAACCGTCAGTTCAGAAGATGTTTGAGTTGATAGCATTGATATAGTTGAAACAGTCATTTTGTGATTATATAAGCCCTTATTGTGACCTTGACCTTGAAGATAGCATACCAGTTCTTGTGCATGACACACCGGCTCAGGACAATTCACCAATATGTCAGGTCTGGATACAAAAGGTTGAGCTGTTCAGAGGATATCTTCTGGACAAAGCCCGGCAGACAGACACATGAAAAGACTGACACAAGGACACGGCGATTCCAGTATAACCCCCCCATACACACACACACCCCACCCCCCACCAGCATTTTTACGTGGGGTATAACAAAACCTGAAAGAGGTCTAAAACAAAGCTTCACATATTTCTAAAATGCTATAAAACAACAAAAAGGCATGAAAAGTTTTGTGAAAGTTTAGCGAATATCAGAACACTGTGCTGATAGTATTTTTTACAGCATTTTGTCGGCCCTGTTGAATATCTTAGGATACCAGACAAAGTAAGCATTGTTGACTTTGGCAGACCCCAGAAATGGATTCAGCATACCCAACTCCTTTAGAAAACGTTCTCTGACAGCTTCTGCCTCAAAATGCCTCAGGGTGTTTGATTTTCTGAAATTTGTCCTAGTGTATAACATTTTCCATCTCGATGTACATTATGTATGTTATATTATGTTTGATCAGCGCTTTGAGACGCGGGGTAGGCGCTTTACAAATTTCCATTATTATTATTATTCAGGTCAGCTCCCGTCCTTCCGATTAAATTAAACCCCAAGTTGACAGTGACTGTTTACGTTTAGTATGCAAGCTCGTCCAGTCACCGTGTCCCTCACAAGTGGCTTAAGCGATGTCTGTAAACTTTCCACGCCAATTCACCAGATTCAATCGTTCACAACGCTTCTCTATTCGCCGATATAACTCTACGGCTACAGTTGCATTGAAACTCCAGCTATCGCCAGTCCTAGCTGCCATTCATATAATATCCCAGCAGGGCAACGCCCAAAGGCTTAAATTACACACCCGCCAAAAGAACGGTGCTGTATGCACGCGGCCTAGTGTGCCTTATTGTTACCGCGGTTCGTAAGACCTTGGCGCTGACGGTTACGGCTGTTTTTATTTCACGGGTCATGAGGAATGGAGTGGGCTGGAGTGGTAGTGGTAGTGGGGGATGGGGGGGGGGGGTGGCGGTATTTGTGCAAAGATCAAAGCGGGGTACTAGAATGCTCGTTACGGCTCGCATTGGGGCATAGGTGTTAATGTATACCTAGGTTTATATGCGTTGATGTAAGTACAGCGGTGTGGCGACTGGCTGTGGTTAGAAAATCTGAAAACGACATTATTCTCAACATCAGGATCAACAAACAAGAGAGTTAATTAGCGCTTGAAAGACGTCACACAAGTACAACAACAAAGACCTGAGTCACCTACGGTAACTTTCACCTGGCATGCGTGTAAATGTGAACAACGAGATGGACGTCCTGGGCCACGTCCGGCCCTAATAGTCCTTATAGTCTCTGTAGCCGTAAAGCAACATTTGAAGAAGAAGAAGAAGAAGAAAAAGTATATTCCATTGATGTCTGTCATCAGCTGTTGGGAGCAGGTCTAGTGGACTGATGTTGGTCCACTGCCTGACGTTGTTCATTGCTGGCGTCAACTGTTGATAGCAGAGATGATGGAATGAAGATGGTCTACTCATGACGTTGTTAATTGCTGCCACCAGCTGTTGACAGCAGAGATGATGGAATGAAGATGGTCCACTCTGATGTTGTTCATTGCTGCCATCAGCTGTTGGTAGCAGAGATGATGGAATGAAGATGACGTTGTTCATTGCTGCCATTAGCTGTTGACAGCAGGCAATTCGAACTCGAACTGGAAAACTTCAATAGTCGCTACTCAACGATAGTAGCGTTAGGTACCTCGCCACGGCTTCCTATACCTGCTGGCCTAAGCTTGCCACAGATGTCACAACAAACAGGCTATTTCCCCCCATTTTCGCTATATGTATCCGCAATAGAAACAACAGCAAAAATGCACACACAAAAACAAAAACAATAAAAACGCTACGAACTGCAGAGAAACATTGTCCGAAGTTTCCAGAAGTATAGGAAACAAGTGTACCTGTTAAAAGACAAAGAGAAAGGAGAAGAGAGGAGTTTATGCCACTTTTAGCCAGTCGTTACCAGATGTCCCATGTGTATACTCCATGTTTTCTCTGTTGTGGTCCTTACCATTTTCTCACATTTTGTTTTTAGCTGTGCTTTAAAAGCATCATCGTGGTCGTCATCATTATTATGGTAGTCAGTGTTGTTACTGTTATTTTATATGTAGCCTTGGCATGGAGGACAGATTGTAAGACAGATTAGGACTGAATGTATGACAGATTAGGACTGATTGTATGATAGATTAGGACTGATTGTAAGAATAGGCAATTGCCTGAAATCTAAATGCTTCTGTTATTAAGTTGTGAGTTTGTCTTCTTCTTCTTCTTCTTCTTCTTCTTCTTCTTCTTCTTCTCCTCCTCCTCCTCCTCCTCCGCCACCTCCTCCTCCTCCTCTTCTTCCTCCTCCTCCTCTTCCTTCTTCTTCTTCTCATAATGCGAGATTAATTCAAATTCCTGCTTGTTATTGTTGTTGTGCTATTGTTTTTTGTCCTCCTTCTTCTTCTCTTTCTTCTTCTTCCTGTAAAAATCCGAGGGAAATTCCAATTCCAAATCAAACTATAGCTTAACAGAACACAAGAATGCCTTGTACTTTAGGCCAGTCGCTTTGCTTTGA
This sequence comes from Alviniconcha marisindica, assembly GCA_018857735.1. NCBI lineage: Eukaryota > Metazoa > Mollusca > Gastropoda > Provannidae > Alviniconcha > Alviniconcha marisindica. Next base: position 1,036,996 of record JABMCL010003576.1, on the reverse strand, counting down.
CTCATTGTTGGTAGTAAACGTCAGTATCTGGATTCAGATTTGGTTCTGTTCTGTCGTTGTTCATGCCGTTGGCAGAGGGAAGGGGGTGGGGGTGCGACGGGGAGTGCGAGGGGCGGTGGGGAGGAGATACAGGAGGGGGGAGGTGGGGTTGGGAGGAGGGTGGGGCAGGCGTTTGGTTGTTCGCTGTTGCCTAATAATTTCCATGCAGCTGGCAAATTTTATTGATCGAAATGTTCACATTTTTAATGAAATCATTTTTTTTTTCTTCAGAAATTATACTTTTGGAATACCCCAACACCTGACTTTTGAAACACGGAAAGGTAAGAGGTAAAGAATATGCGATTAGAAGCGAAAATGTTTAAACGTTAAACAGCTTTAGGTTGCTGGTGGTAGTTGTTGCGAACACTCTGATGTTATAATAATCATAATGAAATATTTATAATGCACGAACTCTAACGTAAAAACAGAGCTCCGCACCGCGTACTGTACAGAATTCAAATGTGAACTACATCCACAAGGAGAAACAGCAAGCGAAAACAACAATAACAATGACTACAAGCAATTCAAGTTACAAGGAGCTACAATAACAATGACTACAAGCAATTCAAGTCACAAGGATCTGCAATAACAATGACTACAAGCAATTCAAGTCACAAGGAGCTACAATAACAATGACTATAAGCAATTCAAGTCACAAGGAGCTACAATAACAATGACTATAAGCAATTCAAGTCAAAAGGAGCAACAAAAACAATGACTACAAGCAATTCAAGTCACAAGGAGCAACAATAACAATGACCATAAGCAATTTAAATCACAAGGAGCTAAACAGGCAAGACCTACATCACACACATACACGAGCACGCGAGCACACACAAAGGCACGCACACACACGTACGTACGCACGTAGACACGGGTTTGAACCAGTGACAAGGAACCTTTGAACCAGTTGCTCGATAGGTTTGAACCACTCACAAGGTACGTTTGAACTAGTTGGTAGGTATGTTTGAACTAGTTGGTAGGTACGTTTGAACCAGTCACAAGGTACGTTTGAACCAGTCACAAGGTACGTTTGAACCAGTCACAAAGTACATTTGAACCAGTCACAAGGAACGTTGAACTAGTTGGTAGGTACGTTTGAACCAGTCACAAGGTACGTTTGAACCAGTCGGTCGATAGGTTTGAACCAGTCACAAGGAACGTTTGAACCAGTCACAAGGTACTTTCGAACCAGTTGGTAGCTAAATTTGAACCATTCACAAGGAACGTTTGAACCAGTCACAAGGTACATTTGAACCAGTCACAAGGAACATTTGAACCAGTTGATAGGTACGTCTGAACCAGGTGGTTTGAACCAGTTGGTCAATAGGTTTGAACCCGTCACAAGGAACGTTTGAACCAGTGTGGTAGGTAAGTTTGAACCAGTCACAGCGAACATTTGAACCAGTTGATAGGTACGTTTGAACCAGGTGGTTTGATCCAGTTGGTCAGTAGGTTTGAACCCGTCACAAGGAACGTTTGAACCAGTGTGGTAGGTAAGTTTGAACCAGTCACAAGGAACGTTTTAAACCAGTCATAAGGTACTTTCGAACCAGTTGGTACATAGGTTTGAACCAGTTGGTAGGTAAATTTGAAAAAGTCACAAGGAACGTTTGAACCAGTCAAAAGGTACATTTGAACCAGTCACAAGGAACGTTTGAACCCTTTGGTATGTTTGAACCAGTCACAAGAAACATTGGAACCAGTTTATAGGTACGTTTGAACCAGGTGGTAGGTAGGTTTGAACCAATCACAAGGAACGTTTTAACCAGTTGATAGGTACGTTTGAACCAGTTGGTTGGTAAGTTTTAACCAGTCACAAGGTATGTTTCAGCCAGTCACAAGGTACGTTTGAACCAGTTACAAGTTACGTTTGAACCAGTTGTAGGTACGTTTCAACCAGTTGTAGGTACGTTTGACAAGCCTGAATCAGGTAGTAGACAAGTTTGAACAGAACAGAAAATAAGTTTGAATCAGTAGGTAAGTTTGAACCAGTTAGCACAACTACTAAGTATTAAGTAGATAGATTAAGACCAGCTGTTAGGTAACCAGACTACCTCAACCACCTACTGAGAGAATGGTGAGTTGCATTGGTGAATGCCTGAATGTCTGTACATTTTTTAAATCGGCTCTTTTTTTCTTTTTCTTTTCTCTCTTTTTTTTCAACCAAGGCATCCTACCTGTGAGTTCTTCACCATGCTCAGAGATGACAGCACGTGACACATGGACAGCCAAGTCACCACGTGGTTTCTGGGACCACGGGAAGTGGCGTCCCTTGAAGTGTTCTTTGCCGAATGTGACGTCATCGTTTGTGAAACGATGCTTCCGGAACACTACCGTTCTTCTGCTTGGCGATTCTAACACCAGAATGGTAAGTCGTCGAACTTCTGCCAAAAATTCAACCTGAGTATTCGTGCGTATCATGTGGACCACGATTCTGGTGTACATTGATCAAGATGCGCACGCAAGTAAGGGTAGGATGTCCCGGAACGTGTTGAGAAGACAGTGCGTAAAGTGGAATGTGTGTCTTTGAATATAGATCATTTAGATTTTTCATAATAATTCAAACTCCACTCTGTGTGTGTGTGTGTGTGTGTGTGTGTGTGTGTGTGTGTGTGTGTGTGTGTGTGTGTGTGTGTGCGCGTGCGTGCGTGCGTGCTTGCGTGCGTGCGTGCGTGCGTGCGTGGGTGTGTGTGTGTGTGTGTGTGTGTGTGTGTGTGTGTGTGTGTGTGTGTGTGTGTGTGTCTGTCTGTCTGTCTGTCTGTCTGTGTGGTGTGTGGGGGAGGGGGGAGGGCCTCATTACTAGCGATTTTTCTGTTCTCAAAACGTCGCTTTATACCGATATCACCAGCTATAATTTTATATGCATGCCTAAGTAGTAAATGAAACCCAAAGTTGAAGTGATTGGCAGACAGCAGGAAACGTTTGACTCAGTCTAACACAGACGACTTGCCGACCGACTCATGAAGATTTTGTCTGACGACACGCATCCTTTGAGACCTGAGTTTGACTCTCGACTTATTGACAGGTGTGGTAGGTTGAGAGTACCCCTCACACAAAAAAACACGCCTCAAGCATTCATTCATTCCGAAAGCCATACAGACATTCAACCAGGCACATGACAGACACGGTCTTCAACCACTAGCTGACCCTCACTCTCCATCCGATCCGTTGACAGTGTACGCGCTTTGCACGTTTGCGTGAGTGGGATGGAGGGGGAGGGGCGGTGAGATTACGTTATTATTTTTATTTTTGTGATATTGATATTAACTGCCTGATCTGAGGATGCGTGTTGTTTGCTAGTGCAATGCGTCTTGAAATCCTTTTACTTCTCACTTTTACGCATAATTTATGTGATGTATGCGAGGCACTAGTGTGGATATATAGTGATTTTAAGTGCCTTTTAGTCTGGATGTGTTTTTTGTTGAGAAGACGTGACTGAGAGAGAGAGGTATGTGTGTGTGTGTGTGTGTGTGTGTGTGTTACTTAAGATTAACTTAAGGGTGTGACAACTAGTATGTGTGTGAACAGTACGGTCACCACTGTGATTGTGATTGCAACTGTATTTTCTTCTACTGTTTATTCACTTGATTTTATTAAGTTTTTATTCTGATTAAGCGAGTGAAACTGTATAGTATTTAATTACGTTTTTATGTGCTTGTTATTATTTGTCAAAGGCAGACAGCTGAGTTTCCTTTTTAAGGATTAATAAAGTATTATTGTATTGTATTGTATTTTACTATAAGTCTAGTCTTGTCTAATCTTGCAGATGCTGTTTGAGCTCCAGAAGCTGGCCCAGTGCCGATTGATGTACGAGGGCAGTGTGCAGGACCCCATCCACTGTGTGAAGAAATCCAGCCACACTACTGTGTCTAACCTGCCGCACGGCTACCCCTTCTACGTACAAAGTAGCTCTACTTCAAGGTTCACCAAGCACCCTCCTAGCTTCTACATGGACCAGGTTCCAAGCTCAGGGAACTACATCGTTCTGATCCACCTTTATGCTCATTTTACAACGCTCCACACTCACACCTATGGTTTGCACGTGCGACAAGCAGCGAGAGGCGTGCGTGACCTACTTTCAAGGAACCCGTCTGTCAAGGTCGTCATCCGAGGTCCCCACGCCTTCCTTTGGAACATGAATCGACTCCATATTTTGGGAGATTACCACGGAGAGAGAAGTTTCCGAATTTTCAGACAGGAGTTCCGAGACCTTGTAGACAGAGTGATCTTTCTGAATGTTTGGGACATGACTGTTGCGAACGAAAACGAAAATATCCATCCCGAAGCCAATCCGGAAATTGTGAGACTGTTTCTTGGGCACGTGTGTTCAGCTTGACGAGTTCCTCGTGTGTGTGTGTGTGTGTGTGTGTGTGTGTGTGTGTGTGTGTGTGTGTGTGTGTCGTGTGTGTGTGTGTGTGTGTGTGTGTGTGTGTGTGTGTGTGTGTGTGTGTGTGTGTGTGTGTGTGTTATAGGTTTGCTGCTGTATTATGCTTGTGATAGTAGGTGTTATGCTGTAACGTGTTCTTTCTTTGTGTTGTGTTACGGTATAAAGAGGCTTGAGCCACAGGCATGGCACCATCGAAATGTCATGTTTTGTGTTAGTTTGAGCTGTTTTGTGCGTACGTTTTGCCATCTGGATCTCTCCCTTGCCCATATTACAGACAGAGAGATGGGGGGAGGGGGGGGTCTTTAAAATGGTTTATAATAGTATCGACTATAAGTGTTCAGCTGTTAGAATTCAACTGTCCAGACGGCTGTTAAGAGATGCACTTTAATATTTAGCTCTAACTGATACGTTCCTTATTTTTCTCTGGATTCTGAAACCATCTGCTTCGACTTAATTCAGGTCAGTAAAACAAATGTATTGACGTTTTCAGACCAACTTAATTATTGCGTCTTCCTTTTGGGTTCCCCTTTAAGGCTTAAGCGAGCGGCAGACCACATCCGCTCTGCGTGGGCACTGCCATCATTCACCGCTTTTTGTATAGCGCCGTTCTCTGCCTTGCCATCGTTCACCGCTTTTTGTATAGCGCCGTTTCTGCCTGCCATTGTTCACCGCTTTTTGTAGCGCCGTTCTCTGCCTTGCATGTTCACCGCTTTTTGTATAGCGCCGTTCTCTGCCTTGCCATCGTTCACCGCTTTTTGTATAGCGCCGTTCTCTGCCTTGCCATTGTTCACCGCTTTTTGTATAGCGCCGTTCTCTGCCTTGCCATCATTCACCGCTTTTTGTATAGCGCCGTTCTCTGCCTTTGCCATCATTCACCGCTTTTTGTATAGCGCCGTTCTCTGCTTGCATGGGCACTGCCATTTCACCGCTTTTTGTATAGCGCTGTTCTCTGCCTTGCCATTGTTCACCGCTTTTTGTATAGCGCCGTTCTCTGCCTTGCCATTTCACCGCTTTTTGTATAGCGCGTTCTCTGCCGTGCCATCATTCACCGCTTTTTGTATAGCGCCGTTCTCTGCCTTGCCATCATTCACCGCTTTTTGTATAGCGCCGTTCTCTGCCTGCATCATTACGCTTTTGTATAGCGCCGTTCTCTGCCTTGCCCATCATTCACCGCTTTTGTATGGGGAGGGGCGTCTTCTGCCTTGCCATCATTACCGTTTTGTATAGCGCCGTTCTCTGCCTTGCCATCATTCACCGCTTTTTGTATAGCGCCGTTCTCTGCTTGCATCATCACGCTTTTTGTTAGCGCCGTTCTCTGCCTTGCCATCGTTCACCGCTTTTTGTATAGCGCCGTTCTCTGCATTGCCATTGTTCACCGCTTTTATGTATAGCGCCGTAATCCTGCCTTGCACTTTTCACCGCTTTTTGTATAGCGCCGTTCTCTGCCTTGCCATCATTCACCGCTTTTTGTATAGCGCCGTTCTCTGCCTTGCCATCATTCACCGCTTTTTGTATAGCGCCGTTCTCTGCCTTGCCATCATTCACCGCTTTTTGTATAGCGCCGTTCTCTGCCTTGCCATCATTCACCGCTTTTTGTATAGCGCCGTTCTCTGCTTGCTGGGCATGCCATCATTCACCGCTTTTTGTATAGCGCCGTTCTCTGCTCTGCTGGCACTGCCATCATTCACCGCTTTTTGTATAGCGCCGTTCTCTGCCTTGCCATCATTCACCGCTTTTTGTATAGCGCCGTTCTCTGCCTTGCCATTATTCACCGCTTTTTGTATAGCGCCGTTCTCTGCTTCTTGCCATTTTCACCGCTTTTTGTATAGCGCCGTTCTCTGCCTTGCCATTATTCACCGCTTTTTGTATAGCGCCGTTCTCTGCCTTGCCATCATTCACCGCTTTTTGTATAGCGCCGTTCTCTGCCTTGCCATCTTCACCGCTTTTTGTATAGCGCCGTTCTCTGCCTTGCCATCATTCACCGCTTTTTGTATAGCGCCGTTCTCTGCTCTGCATGGGCACTGCCATTATTCACCGCTTTTTGTATAGCGCCTTGTCTGCATGCCTGCCATTTTCACCGCTTTTTGTATAGCGCTGTTCTCTGCCTTGCCATTGTTCACCGCTTTTTGTATAGCGCTGTTCTCTGCCTTGCCATTGATTCACCGCTTTTTGTATAGCGCTGTTCTCTGCCTTGCCATTATTCACCGCTTTTTGTATAGCGCTGTTCTCTGCCTTGCCATTGTTCACCGCTTTTTGTATAGCGCTGTTCTCTGCTCTGCAGCACATTCACTGCTCTCTTGTCGCGTGTGACTGAGAGGCTGTAGCCTTTAGTAGCGCGCATTTGACTATCCACCGACAGTTCTATTCGGCTGCTACATCGGGGGTGCCACGTGAAAGTGCTGCCGTCTTGGTGTCACGTTCTTTGTCCACCATACAACCATGCACCAGTTTACAGTGTCACTGTATTCGCAGCCACGTATGTAGTGTGGATGTGTACTTAACTATAGCCTGCCACCTGTACTCGTGGCACAAGGACCGGGATCTTTTAAGCGCTACTACGGTAACACGGGAGTGGAACACTCACTCACTGACTCTCTCACTCACTGACACGCACAGAGGCCCGCCACATACGTTCACACTCAAGCACACGAAATGACCTGTTGATAAAACTGAAATAGCACAAAACAACATTTTAGCTGCAAAAGAAGAAGAAATGGTGTGAAACTGACAACCATGTGATAGTCGTTTGACTTACGAAGAATGTGGATGTGTATCTAATTTGTGTCAAATGCAAAGCCAGGCCTCGTAAGTAAAGTCAGCCTTCGAAAAAAAGCTTTAATGTGGCCTGCCCTTCTTTTGCCAATTTCAAGACGCAGATGTCTTCAATCCATGTTTGCGTTTGTCATCAATCACTGCATGCCACACAATTGATTCACTCAGCTAAAAAAAAAAAAAAAAAAAAAAGTTCAGCAAAATAGATTTTCAGTTTTTCGCTTCGTTTTCGTTTGGAAGGTTTCACACTTCACTTGCACGTGTTGCGTCCCTTGGCAGTCGTTTTCAGTTCCTTCCCCTGCACCTGAACACTATCTCTTTAATGACGGGACCTGAACACTACCTCATCTCTTAATGACGGGACCTGAACACTGCCTCATCTCTTAATGACGGCATCTGAACACTACCTCATCTCTTAATGACGGCACCTGAACACTACTTCATCTCTTAATGACGAGTGCGCCGAAACAGTACCTCATCTCCAAATGACCGTGGCACTACAACAGTACCTCGTTTCTAAATGACCGTGCCACTACAACAGTACCTTATCTCTAAATGACGGTGGACCTACAGCAGTACCTCATCTCTAAATGATCGATAAGCGTAGCAAGTCTGCATCCTGATTAAAGATTTCTGCGGCATTACATAATGTTAAGTGCTGCCCAACTACTGACTGTAATTCAGGCCTATCTTCCTGGAATGATATTCACCCTATGGTAACCCAGTCATGGTTAACTGGGCGTTAAAACCTCTCTCTCTCTCTCTCTCTCTCTCTCTCTCTCTCTCTCTCTCTCTCCTCTCTCTCTCTCTCTCTCTCTCTCTCTCTCTCTCTCTCTCTCTCTCTTGTTTATTTGTGTTTGTAGTATAGCAAGGACTGGCTGTTAGATAGGTCCAAATGGACCTAACGCTACTATCCTTGAGTATTGAAGTTTTCGAGTTCGAGTTCTCTCTCTCTCTCTCTTCTCTCTCTCTCTCTTCCTCTCTCTTCTCTCTCTCTCCCTTCTCTCTCTCTCTCTCTCCTCTTCTCCTCTCTCTCTCTCTCTCTCTGCTTTCTTTTCTCTGTGATTGTTCAGGTTAAATATTCCATTAGTAGTTTGTAGCGGTTAATCTCTTGCTGCTTTTCATCCTTTCTCTTTGTTTCCGAATTGCGTGTTATTTGATTTATTTGTGTAGTTTTAACGTTTTCTTTACATCCACTGTTTCATTGTTATGTTGCGTGTTGGTCATCAAAATGTATACCATCTGCACAATAAGGTCCCTGATTTAAGTGTATTCCTTAACCAGTCAGCACCGAGCTACAATCTGTTTGTTGTTACGGAATCAAGACTAGATTTTAGAATTTCTGACCAGGATTTTAATATCCCAGACTATCGCATACAAAGAAAAGACTCAACTGCCATTGGCCAGACTGGTATTGCAGTCTACATACATGACTCCATAGCAGACATCACACATAGACGTCATGACCTTGAAAGTGACTGTGTGGAATGTATTTGGCTCGAGCTAAAACCGAATGCAAACGCCCCATCTCTTTTTGTATGCTTTTGTATAGAAACCCTTCGTTTGTTATGAGTGGTTCGATGTTTGTACAGAGATAGACAATCTCCGCCTGTAAAACCTCTCCCGACATTCTTTTATTAGGAGATTTTAATATTGATTTGCTGAAACCACACTCCTCTTGGGACTCACTTTACACTGCTGGGCCAAACCCCAAACTTATAGAGTCACCAACAAGAATTACACCGACATCTGCCACACTGATTGACCATATATATACAAACAACCCAGATGCATTCACTGATGTCGTTATCTGCCCAAAGCATCGTGACCATTGCCCCATCTCCTGTACAAATCTTTTAAAACTTCCAAAATGAAAACTAAAAACCCATTCTTTTATATCATTTAATCGTTCAAGCACTTTAAAAAAACAACATTTTGTGCTGACTGAATTGTCCCCTTTTATTTCGGTCCTAAATTATACTGCCCCCGAAAAGCTTTGCGGTGTGGTACATGTTACCTTTAAAAAAGACACGCCCACTGAAAAGACAAGGGGTCCCCCAAATTACCACCCGGGTTTAAACAAAGATGAAATGCAGCTAATGGCAGAGCGGAAAAACTAAAGAAAGAAAAACTTTTTCAGAAATAAAGAAGCTAAGAAAAAAAAAAATCAGGTGAGAAAAAAAAAAAAGGGACATTTCCAGAAACTCATTGACGAGAAAAAAATATTCGATTTTGGGGCGTCCTAAATACATTCACGAAAGGGTCCCAGTCTCATTCTGCCGATATCCCAAAGAA
>JABMCL010003576.1:1012500-1015000 GCA_018857735.1 Alviniconcha marisindica | reverse complement strand
CACTTGAAGCCGACGAGAGAAGTTGATTTTTATCTCTGGGGGGTTCTTGAAGGACTACGTGTATGAGAATCGTCCTCAATGCATTGCTGAACTGAAAGTGGCCATCACCCAGAAGATTCGTGCCGTCAGGAAGGAAGAGTGTGTCAGGGTGACTGACAACTTCGCTCGTCGGCTTCAGGTGTGTCTGAGGCGCAGCGGCGGTCATTTAGAACACGTGCTCAAATAAATGTATCCTTTGAGCTGACCTCAAATATTCAATTTTTGAGCTAGATGCCTCAAATCTTCAGGTTTTTTAATTGTTACCAAATCAGCTTCCAGGAAATGTAATCTTTTCGGGGAGTTTCTTGTCTGAGTAATAAATTATTATCATGTTAATGGGTTCCATGTATTTTGAGACTCCCTATACTTCTTGGCTTTAAGGCCCAGGCGACCTCACGGGGTCAGCGAGGAGACGGTTGAGGGTGACACTGCGTCCCACCCTGCCAACGTTCTCTTCCGGTCCAGCTTCTTTCGTCTGGCAGACCATACGGTATCAAGTGTCGGACCAACCGCTTCAACGGTAGTGTCTTCCCTTGTGCTGCCAGTGTTTTCACTGAGGACAGTACGTGAACTTGACCAGTCCTGGGTGTGATGGCCATCAGTGTTATTGTGAATGAACCACCGAGAGATTTTCCTAGTTTGTCACTTGGAGGAATTATGTCTTAATAATAATAATATTAAGTTCTCTCTTTGTGGTGGGAGTGGGGAGGGGTGGGGGTGCCGGGGATGGGGGGAGGGGTGGGGTGCCGGGGATGGGGGGAGGGATACTAGGGAGTGATGGGGGGATGCAGCAGTTGGCAGGCAGGGAAGTGAGGTGGGGAGAAGTGTGGGGACGGAGGGAGGGGTGTGGAGAAGACTCAAACTCCAAGCAGTGGTTTACGACATCCTTCCTTCAACCACTGCCGTATTTAGTTACGCCATAGGGCCCAGAAAACTGTCAGCTAACGAGTAGTTTTTCGTTGGTGTTCAAACATTAGTAAGTTTGTTCCAAACAACTCAAATAAAACAAGATGTGTCATTTATAGCCACCAACAAAGTTTACACCAGCATAAATAAAAACACAATCGTTTGAATCGAGACGTAACTCTTCTTTATTTTACACGGGGTGGATGCGTCTCTTGTTTACGTGCGTGCTTTGGCGCTAGGTTGCTTCTACAGTCATATTAGTACCCGAACCTTTCGGAGGGCGCTGACCGCGTCGCTGGACAGCTGCGCGGAGATAAAGAGTGCCCCTTTAGTGGCGTAACTAAATCTGGCAGAGTTTGGAGGAAGGTGCCGGAAAGCGATGCTCGGAGTGTGGAGAAGACTAAGTGAGATGGGAGCGAACGGTGAGGTGGATGGAAAAGAAGGGGCGGGGAAGGCAAAGAGAGAATGAGAAACAGAGAGACAGACGGTGAGAGAGAGAATAGATTGGGATGGGATGGAGTGTTGGGCGAAAAACAAGAGAGAGACAGAGACAGAGAAAAGAAGGGAAGAAACACAGAGAGAGAGAGAGACAGCGGGGGAGAGAAGGGAGGGAGGACAGAGAGTGGGACAAGACAGGGAAGGTAAAAGATAGAGGAGAAGAAAGATGGCGGAAGAGGGAAGTGAGGGGAGAGGCCGGGGCAGATATGGGGGGAGATGAAAGGGAGAGGAGAGAGAGAGAGAGATGGCGAGAGGGCTAAGGTAGACTGAAAGAATAAAATAGAAAGAGGACGAAAGGCGGAGAAAAAATGGAGTGGGGCGGGAAGAAGGCAAAGAGAGGGAAGACACAGGCTGGCTGGAAGAGAGGTGGTGCATCAGAAAGGGATGACAAAGACAGCATCAGGACAACAACCACCATTCCGCCCTCGCTGTCCACAGATCCTCACAGTTGTCAACACGCTCCTGTCTCGGAGAGCCAACCCATCCGCCCGGGACTCTGACGGCAACACACCGCTCCATTTCGCCGCACAGAAAGGCTTCGTGGACGTGGTCAGAGAGCTGTTGTGCAAGGAAGCTCGGCCCGACGTCCGCGACAGCGAGGGCCGAATGCCTCTGCACATCGCTGTTGCTGAGCGACACCGGCACGACGAGATTGCCGCCCTCCTCTTGTTCTCCATGTCCCATGAAACGTAAGCCTCCTTGTTCTCCATGTCCCATGAAACGTAAGCCTCCTTGTTCTCCATGTCTCATGAAACGTAAGCCTCCTTGTTCTCCATGTCACATGAAACGTAAGCCTCCTTGTTCTCCATGTCCCATGAAACGTAAGCCTCCTTGTTCTCCATGTCACATGAAACGTAAGCCTCCTTGTTCTCCATGTCACATGAAACGTAAGCCTCCTTGTTCTCCATGTCTCATGAAACGTAAGCCTCCTTGTTCTCCATGTCACATGAAACGTAAGCCTCCTTGTTCTCCATGTCACATGAAACGTAAGCCTCCTTGTTCTCCATATCCCATGAAACGTAAGCCTTGTTATCCATGTCCCATGAAACGTAAAGTC
>JABMCL010003576.1:995000-997500 GCA_018857735.1 Alviniconcha marisindica | reverse complement strand
TCCCGCTCCTTCATCAGCCAGTGCTGTGTACAGACTCCCGCTCCTTCATCAGCCAGTGCTGTGTACAGACTCCCGCTCCTTCATCAGCCACTGCTGTGTACAGACTCCCGCTCCTTCATCAGCCAGTGCTGTGTACAGGCGGCCGCTCCTTCATCAGCCAGTGCTGTGTTCAGGCGCCCGCTCCTTTGTCAGGTCCAACCCAACTCCGCCACACCGGGATTCAGCATGCGGCAGAACCCGTGACTGCGTCAAGATTCTCGTCTTTATTGTGCACTACAGTTCAGCTCGTAAGGCATCTACCCGGTCGGGAATGTCCATATGCGGTCCACGCCGTCTCTCGGAAGTTTTCCTGGAGCTGCATTTGAACCCGTTCTAATGTTGATCGGATTGACGATGGGCCTTTTTCCTCCTGTCAAACAACATCGTCGAGCTCTCTCTTTCTGTGCCCTCTCCTCCGGGTGATCGATGTTTTCATGTCGTTGGCTTTGTGCCCGCAGGTAGTGCCTGAAGCTCCGAAATACTTCAGGTCTTCAGAGACGCAAGCCGCTTGAGCTGGTTGCTTTGCCTGCCAGTCCATCTGTTCCATCATTTCCTTTCATTCCGCCATGTCCAGGACAGCACATCCGCTGGAATCTTCGATGTTGAAACGCGAACATTAACAAATGCCAGCCTGGGCTTCCCAGTCCACTTGTTGCTTTCTGCAGCAAGGTCATTGAATCAGTACAGTTCTGTCAGTCACTGCAAACCGTCAGGCCGACGTTCACTGCTGTGTTCTTCTCAGCTGACAAGCTAGCATGCATCAGAGGGCTAGCCAACTGCAGGACGTGCAGTCACATCCAAATCCGCCATTCAAAAAGCACTGGACAGCAGAATAAAAGATCAAAACACACACACAAATAAAGGTTCAGAATGTCACCTTTGTATGCGTATTGATCGTTCTCTAATTCTTCTGGTCATTTGGACAGGACGTTAAAATCCAATTCCTAAGTAACTGACTGACTTGATCATGATTGAGTATTGTCGGATTTCTTGTTTTGTATTTGTGTTTAGACCGAGCTTGTTGATATGACTCGATTGTTGGTTAAGACGTGAGAAGAGTCTCGACTTTAGGAAGAGTTTCGGTATTGTTGTATATACTGGATACTTGACTATGTTGACGTGATGCTGATGACGACAGTGACGACGATGATGATGGTGGTGGTGAGGAGGAGGAGGAGGAGGCGGACCAAAGCAGATTTGTGCTGAAAAAGGATCCTAGACCATCGGCGAGCTCTGTCTGAGCGTTGCACGCAGGGTTAAGTACAGATGCACCGAAACTTGAACAGAGAACCGGCGCTTCAGCGACCCATCATTGGGCCATTGGCAAAAGCCGGGACTGGGCAAACAGCAATTTCCTCTTTCCCTCCCCTGAATAGATCTTCGCGTAATGGAGGTAAATTAGACCTCTTCCCCAAGACGGAAGTGCTCCCGTTTGGGTCTGGCGGGTCGAGGTGGAGCCTTGGTTTCCACACGTAGTATACAGCGTATGCTGGACAGTATGCACCATGATTAGGTTGGTTGACAAAAAAAGATAAAATACTGTGGCAAAATGCAGGATGTCACTGGCAACAAAGTTGTATCGGTTTGCTTCACATTAAATGTTGGTAGCTTAATTTGTTCATTTCGTTTTGTTCATTCTGTCACGGAGACTTTACTGTTCACACCATAATTATGTCTGTTAATAATAATAAGAAATATGGTCTTGTAAACATGCATGACGTGTTATTGTCCTAAGCAAAATTGTCTTTCATCCCTATCAGTCTGTACAGTCTGTACAGTGTGTGTGTGTGTGTGTGTGTGTGTGTGTGTGTGTGTGTGTGTGTGTGTGTGTGTGTGTGTGTGTGTGTGTGTGTGTGTGTGTGTGTGTGGTGTGTGTGTGTGTGTGTGTGTGTGTGTGTGTGTGTGTGTGTGTGTGTGTGTGTGTGTGTGTGTGTGTGTGTGTGTGTGTGTGTGTGTGTGTGTGCGTGTGTGTGCATTTGTTTGCATAATTACGCTTGAACCCTTGTCTACATTATGTGTTCGCTTTTTTTGTTGTTGCTTTTTTTGCTGATAACATTTTCCATCTCGATGTACATTATATGTGTATGCTTGTTCAGCGCTTTGAGCCGCAAGGTAGGCGCTTTACAAATTGCCATTATTATTATTATTATTATTATTGTGAACAAAATCCTGTCAGTGTCTTTTTTCATCGTTTTGGGGTGAACTTGCGCGGTTGACAGGACGTATCCAGTCACTAATAATATTTAAAGTTTCCATTTCTAGAGTAACGAAATAAGAATAACACCCCCTGTGTTCAAAAGTTTCCGTTTTCTTGTCGCCTTTCCCAAAGAACTGTGACCATTACTTATTCTATTTACTCTAAATGTTTTGTTCCCATTCGTCCAGATAATTACATTTCAAATTACATTTCAAAGACCAAAATTATTTATTTTATTTAGGAAAAAACTGAGTGTTGTGATAA
>JABMCL010003576.1:987500-990000 GCA_018857735.1 Alviniconcha marisindica | reverse complement strand
CTCTCTCCTCTCTCTCCTCTCTCTCTCTCTCTCTCTCTCTCTCTCTCTCTCTCCTCTCTCTCTCTCTCTCTCTCTCTCTCTCTCTCTCTCTCTCTCTACTCCACAGGTGGGAAAATTTAAAGACACCTTCTCTGGAGCCTTTCTATGGAACAACCTACCCCTGACAGTGAAATATTGCCACTCACTCACCTCCTTCATGTGAAAAAACCTCGTGCACACCTGGAAGCAGTTACATAGGATGGTACTGTGACAAAAACTGCTAGGTAGACAGGGGGGTGGTGATGGGCGTCAAGCGATTGCGAGAGACACATTTTCTTCTTTGCTCGGTTTCCCCCCTTGTTGTGGCTCTGTCTGTCTGTCTGTCTGTCTGTCTGTCTGTCTGTCTGTCTGTCTGTCTGTCTGTCTCTCTCTCTCTCTCTCTCTCTCTCTCTCTCTCTCTCTCTCTCTCTCTCTCTCTCTCTCTCTCTCTCTCTCTCTCTCTCTCTCTTCTTCTCTACTCTGTGTGTGTTACATACTGAGCACGACATTGCCGGTTGAGTCTACTAATAAATGTCGTACCGGGAGAAGGAAATAAAGGCAGGAGCGGAGGACAAGCGATGATGCTAATAATTATGGGTCCAATCAATAGTACAACCAGGTCACCAGGAGGACATATGAACAAAAGCAACTGAGAGAAGAAAGTGCAGTTCATCTGTGAAAAAAAGGCTTTCTTGTCGTCGGCAGTGGAGTGAAAGAAACATAGCCATGGCAATAATGGTCCTTTCTAAACACTGTGTCTTAATAAATTGACTAACACGTCGGCTACAGCCTTCTTCTTCTCTTCCTCCTCCTGCTCCTCCTGCCTCCTCCTCCTCCTCCTGCCGACTCCTTCTCCTGCCTCCTCCACCTCCTCCTCCTCCTGCCTCCTCCTTCTCCTCCTGCCTCCTCCTTCTCCTGCCTCCTCTCTCTCCTCCTCCTCCTCCTGCCTCCTCTTCCTCCTGCCTCCTCCTCCTCCTCTCTCCTCCTCCTGCCCTCCTCCCTCCTGCCTCCCCTCTCCTCCTGTCCTTCTCCTGCTCCTATCCTCCTCCTCCTCTCTCCTCCTTCCTTCCTCTGCCTCTTCTCTCCTATCTCCTCCTCCTCCTCTCCTCCTCCACTCCTCCTCCTGCTCATCTCTCTCCTCCTCTCTCTCTCCTCCTCCTCCTCTCCTCCTCTCTCCTCCTCCTCCTCCTCCTCCTCCTCCTCCCTCCTCCTCCTCCTCCTCCTCCTGCCTCCTCCTTCTCCTCCTCCTCCTCCTCCTCCTGCCTCCTCCTCCTCCCTCCTCCTCCTCCTCCTGCCTCCTCTTCCTCCTCCCTCCTCCTCCTCCTCCTCCTCCTCCTGCCTCCTCCTCCTCCTCCTCTTCCTTCTTCTTCGCCCTGATATAATAACCGTCATGGTTGACTGCGTTAAAAACAATAATCTGTCTTCTGCGTTTTCGTCTTCTTTTACTCCTCCTCCTCCTCGTCCTCTCCCTCCTCCTCCTCCTCTTCCTCTTCATCCTCCTCCTCCTCCTCCTCCTCTTCCTCTTCATCCTCCTCCTCCTCCTCCTCCTCTTCCTCTTCATCCTCCTCCTCCTCCTCCTCCTCTTCCTCTTCATCCTCCTCCTCCTCCTCCTCCTCTTCCTCTTCATCCTCCTCCTCCTCCTCCTCCTCTTCCTCCTCATCCTCCTCCTCCTCCTCCTCCTCTTCCTCTCCCTCCTCCTCCTCCTCGTCCTCTCCTTCCTCCTCATCCTCTCCTTCCTCCTCATCCTCTCCTTCCTCCTCATCCTCGTCCTCTTCATCATCATCCTCTTCCTCCTCTTCCTTCTCGTCCTCCTCCTCCTCTCCCTCCTCCTCCTCCTCTCCGTCCTCCTCCTATTTCTTCTCCACCTGCTCAGTTTTCTTCTCTTTCCTGTCTACTTCTTTTTTCTTTCTCTTTCTTCTTTTCGTCCCCCCCCCCCCCCCCCCTCCCCTCCCCCCTTTGGATATATGGTCTTTAATGAATTCCATCGGTCTTTAATGAATTCCATCGGTCTTTAACTAATTCCATCAATCATCAATACTAGCTATTCGCAAAGTGCAGTGCTCGGCTTATTGCTTACATTACGACAATGCCCACACAAAAGTGCTAACAATCTGAACCTGTCCAACTCTCTCTCCTCCTCTTCCAAGCGACCTCTCATCCGGTTTTACTTCCAACAAGTCCAAGGACAAAAAATGCCGTTGCGTGATGCTGACTCTTTGAGCTCTAACGGTATCAAGCATCAATCTTGTCTTGGAAGCAACAGAGAACACGTCGAGCTGGACTCGTTCAAGGATGAGCCGGATCAGAGATTTATCTGTCAGACATCGCTGTGAAGACATTACCGGCATAACGTTAATGTGAGGGGAATTATCCGCCAGAAAGCCTCTGCTTATGCTAGTGTTTGTTTCTCTTCCAACCCGGAAGATCAGTGTGCTGTTGGACAGTCATTGTACTATCCTTCACCGTCACCTAGTCCAAATAC
>JABMCL010003576.1:972500-982500 GCA_018857735.1 Alviniconcha marisindica | reverse complement strand
ATGGACAACTTGATGGCGAATAGCTTTAGGTACAGACGGTTTCGTCAGCCTTTAACCCATTATATCCCACGGTGTCTTCAGCCTTTGACTCATTTTTGGCCCATGGTGTCGTCAGCCTTTAACCATTATATCCTAATGTGTCGTCAGCCTTTAACCCATTATATCCCACGGTGTCGTCAGCTTTGAACCCATTTTATCCTACGGTGTCAGCTTTGAACCCATTGAATCCCATGAAATTGTCATCTTTGAACCCATTGTATCCCATCGTATCGTCAGCCTTTAACTGTCTCTGTCCCGCGATGCCATCATGTCGTCAGCCTTTAACTTATTCTGTCCCGCCACGGGTGTTTGAGCACCAGTGCAGCTGGTTGGATAAATCATACACTGAGTGTTGTGCGGTTCTCTGTGGGTAAAGTGACAGCTTGTTGTTAGGCCAATAAGCCGCCACGCTTTAATGGCGCGGTAAAGTCTGACGTTACGAGCGCCGAAAGGAAGGCGGGACGAACAGGGCAAAGTGGAGCCAACGCTGCGCGGACCGGGAAGTTTACGAGCGGCAAGTGGCGGGGCTAATTTCTGACTCCTCCGAGGGTTAATCATGGAGCTTGGAAAAAAAAAGCAACGGCGGTAATTTGGGGCTGTGACTGTGAGGGGACCCGGGTGTTATCTGCCCCTGAAAGGAGAGCGATTAAAACTACAAAAAGGATAGCGTGTGTGTTGTGCAGGGTACGGTTCTACATTCCTAAAAGACTGAAAAGAATCTCTCTCTCTCTCTCTCTCTCTCTCTCTCTCTCTCTCTCTCTCTCTCTCTCTCTCTCTCTCTCTCTCTCTCTCTCTCTCTCTCTCTCTCTCCAGCTTTTTGACTGAACCTAAACTACAATCCTTGTAAAATAAAGATTTCGAGTTCGAGTTCTCTCTCTCTCGGATCAGCATGTGTTTGTATGTGTGTGTGCGTGCGTGCGTGCGTGCGTGCGTGCGTGCGTGCGTGCGTGTGTGTGTGTGTGTGTGTGTGTGTGTGTGTGTGTGTGTGTGTGTGTGTGTGTGTGTGTTGTGTGTGTGTGTGTGTGTGATGTGTGTGTGTGTGTGTGTGTGTGTGTGTGTGTGTGTGTGTGTGTGTGTGTGTGTGTGTGTGTGTGTGTGTGTGTGCATACATCTCTGTGTCAGTCTGCCTGTGTCTGCATACCCAAAGTTCAACAACATCAATCATGTTTGCCTACCGCCATTTGCCAGTTCAGTTCCTATCGATGTGCCGAAACTATAACTCCCAGCCACCGCGTCCGTAAAAAAGATACATATCTAAAGAAAAAAGAAAGAAAAATCAGCAACTAAATATTCTCAATCTGCATAGTGGAGATTCTCTCGCTCCTCCATATGAGCGTTGTGATGGATGAGGCGGAGCGAGAAGCAGACGACAGGGAAACTGAAAGATGAAGTAGCCCTCACTTCATTCACGCACCCTCTGCCCCGCGATGCATCCATCAACGACCTCTAAAGCAACCCGCCTCCCAGCTCACAGTGGAGAGATGGAGGTGTACACGATGGTGACTTGTATGTATACACAAAGCCAGAGTTCGGCTGATTCATGAGGTCCGGAATGGACGGGATTTCACTGCTTCGTCAATTAAAACTAGATAACGATTTAAAGAACGAGATGTTATTAATACACAATTCTTTGCTTCCATCTGTTAATCTCAGACAACGATTTCAAAAAAAGAATGAGTGTCACATTTCATTGTTTCCATCAGCAGAAATCAGTGAACGGGTTCAGACAATGGAAGTGTAACACGTTTTATTGCTTCCATCAATCAAAATCAGACAATCTCTGAAGACTATTTCATCTGTGAAAATCAGACAAGGGTCAAAGAAATAGAGCATTACAAATTTCATTATTCCATTAATTAAAATGACACAAGTATTTACAGTTTCGTCAGTAAAAATCAGACAACCATTTAAGAAAAAGGGAAGGTTACGGTTCATTGTTTCCATTAGAAATTAGACAACCATTTAAGGAAGACTATTCAGTATGTCCATCAGGCAACGATTTAAGAGTGATGGAAATTTTCATTGTTTCCATGGTTACAAATACACAACTACTGGAGAAAAAGGGACAGTAAAACAATACAACCTTACTGCTAAATATCAAGGTTATTTCACAAGGAATGATTCATTCTGCCAAGTAGACTGCACTCAAACAGTCACCCCAATCACAAAACGACAAGCTGTTTTGTGGCAAAAAGTCACTGATCAATGAATACATAAAAGATAGAACAGACATCAGATCTGCACATATCATCCAAGGCCAAAAGTGTAAATAATGTCAAATAAAACCTCAAAATTGCCTCAACGTTGTCTACTTCGTAAAGTTTGCTACGTCCTATTTAGTAAAAGGAGTTATAAAAATTATCTACAAGCTAACTGACCCGACTGGCTTATATCTGTGGCCCACAGTTTTTGTCCTATCCTGAACCCCTATATCATTGATCCTACGGCCCACGATCACCCTATTTTACTCCCATCCTGACCCCCTACCGCATTGATCCTACAGCCCACAATCACCCCGTTTTACTCCCATCCTGACCCCCACCCCATTGATGCCCACAATCACCCCGTTTTACTCCCATCTTGACCCCCACCCAGTTGATGCCCACAATCACCCCGTTTTACTCCCATACTGTCGCCCACCCCATTGATGCCCACAATCACCCCGTTTTACTCCCATCTTGACCCCCACCCAGTTGATGCCCACAATCACCCCGTTTTACTCCCATCCTGTCGCCCACCCCATTGATGCCCACAATCACCCCGTTTTACTCCCATCTTGACCCCCACCCAGTTGATGCCCACAACCACCCCGTTTTACTCCCATCCTGACCCCCACCCAGTTGATGCCCACAACCACCCCGTTTTACTCCCATCCTGACCCCCACCCAGTTGATGCCCACAACCACCCCGTTTTACTCCCATCCTGACCCCCACCCAGTTGATGCCCACAATCACCCCGTTTTACTCCCATCCTGACCCCCACCCAGTTGATGCCCACAACCACCCCGTTTTACTCCCATCTTGACCCCCACCCAGTTGATGCCCACAACCACCCGTTTTACTCCCATCCTGACCCCCACCTGACCGTCACTAGCCTGTTACAACCAGCCCGTTCCTTCTTGCTTTTCTTTCTTCTTCTTCTGCTTCTTCTTCTTCTTCTTCTTCGGAGGGGAAGGCGTCGTTTGTCTTTTGGTTGTTTGTTTTGTTCTTTGCTGTTGTTTTTGTTGTTCTTGTTGTTTAATTATATTTTGTTAGCTTACAACAAAACATTACATTGTTTCCATCAATAAACAATCAGACAATAAAGTGAAGAAAGAGGGAAAGTAATCTTTCATCGTTTCCACCAAAGTCGACAACACCGAAATAATAGGGCTGTGTGGCTTCATCGGTAAAATTCAGACGACGATTGAAATCCTCAGCTGATAACGATTTGCCACCACTGATTGTGCGTCCACCGTCTGGTCATCTCTTTCACTTCCCTAGTCTTGGCGATCCATCTACTGGATGCTCTCCACACTTTTGCTTTCGAGCTCGTCAGCCACCGCCGTGATGAAACGCGTTGATCGTGGTCCCTTGCTTCTCCAGTTTAACTAGTCTGTAAACTCAGTCGTTTTACTTAAACAAACTAGCCATGCATGCTCACACCGCACTTGTCTCGCGTGTCTCACGTGCGATGTGGGTGTGCACGAAACTGATTGCTTGGTGCAAGGAGCCAGATCACCGTATGGTGTGGGTTAATCAAAGCTGCTCAACATTGATTGGATCTTGGGTGAAACGGCAGAAAATGAGCTGGGAATTTTCAATGACGCACCGGTCTGTGAGAAATAAGGCCAGCCAGCACCCAACTGTCCATTCTCAGGCGCAGTTAAGGAGATTTGTGCAGTTCGGCTGCACGTATTAAACAAGTGAAGAAAAAAATGCAAATTAATGTCTACACTGATTTCAAAACTGTTTCGTTGTTATTGTTCTTTATTTGGTTGGGGCATGTTTGTGTTTTGTGGCGTTAATGTGTGCGTGTGTGTGTGTGTGCGCGAGCGCGCATACACACACACGCACGTACGCACGCACACACACACACACACACACACACACACACACAC
This sequence comes from Alviniconcha marisindica, assembly GCA_018857735.1. NCBI lineage: Eukaryota > Metazoa > Mollusca > Gastropoda > Provannidae > Alviniconcha > Alviniconcha marisindica. Next base: position 978,361 of record JABMCL010003576.1, on the reverse strand, counting down.
ACACACACACACACCACACACAACACACACACACACACACACACACACACACACACACACACACCTGTCAACTGAAATAATTTACAGGAAAGGAACTAACGCCCAGTTAATCATGATGGTCATAAAACACAAGTCTCGTTCACTGTTATGACAAATGTTACTTTAGTGTTGAAAGAAAATTGAGAGGGGGCGGTGAATCTGGCTGAATCGGTAAAATTAAGTTAGAAAGGCAGAGGTCCTGACAGTAAGCCAAGCATGGACAGCTATTTTTCGCGCTACTCCAGGCTTTAAAGAGAGCACTTTGAAAATTCCCAAGGTCTAATTTCTGCGTCTGCGGTCCCCCACAATCGGGGTGGGGGATGGGAAGGGGGCAGGAGTAGGCTCAACGACAATAAATCAAATGAAACACGCGTCCCAAGTACTCTCAAACATCCCACATTCATCACTTGCCGCTCCGCCAGACGGCAGCTCCAAATGTAGGCTGCAAGTTCTGTGGTCGTCCGGAAAGTGCAGTATGTCTCAGGATGAAAAATCGATCAGCATACGTTTGGACATTGTCATTCCATATGTTGCTGCATTCAAACTCTAGCCTTTACTCCCTTAAAAGAGCACGTGCGTGCGCGCATGTGCTCTCTCTCTCTCTCTCTCTCTCTCTCTCTCTCTCTCTCTCTCTCTCTCTCTCTCTCTCTCTCTCTCTCTCTCTCTCTCTCTCTCTCTCTCTCTCTCTCTCTCTCTCTCTCTCTCGTAGCCATCAAGAGTACGGTAGAGAGAGAGAAAATAATTATATCTCTGGGATGAAAAATTAAAAGTTTTCCGGACCTGACTAAATCAGCAATCAGTCGTTTAAACTAGCTTCACTATATATTGCAGGGTCACTGAGCTATATTTTTAATTTGTGCATCGACCAGAATAATTTCCTCTCTTATAATTTCAGAAAGCTAAAGCTATTCCTTTACTTAAAACTAGAGATCACAAAAATCTGAATGATTATAGACCAATCACATTACTGTCGGTTCTGTTTAAACTTCTGGAAAGACATGTTCATAGACACCTAGTCACCTATCTGGAGACACGAGGCCTTTTCCATCCACTTCAATCGGGCTTCCGCCGTAAGCACTCCTGCAATACTGCACTTGCGCGATTGACGGACTCGTGGCTTTCAGCTGTAAATAGATCAGACCTGTCCGGAGATGTCTTTTTGGACTTAAACAAAGGCGTTCGATCTTCTTGATCACCGAATCTTACTCTCAAAGCTTTCTGTCTATTTAAACATTTCGGACTCATTGCCTTTTTTTCTGTTCATACCTTAAAAATAGAGTACAACGTGTCTTTATCCGTGGCTCCTACTCGTCTGAAGGAACTGTTAAATATGGTGTACCACAAGGGTCAGTCTTGGGACCTGTACTCTTCTGCATCTATATTAATGATCTGCTCTGCATATACCACCAAATTCTACAGAATGTCACATGCTCGCAGATGACACCACACTTCATACAACGGGAAAAAGCTGTGTGCAAATTCAAAAACGCTAAAGCTTTGTCTTGATCGTATTTCAGTGTGGTGCAACACTAATCGCATGCTCATTAATCATGCAAAAACAAAGTCAGTGGTAATTACCACACAACAAAAGCATCAGCTCTCAGACTTGTCATTGAAACTGTCATTGGATGGTCAGAATATTGAAAATGTAACTGAACATCGCCTACTAGATCTCATTGTCGACAAAAGATTTCTATGGCAAGCCAAATTGAATACATAAGCAAAAGCATCGGGGATAGGGGTTGTTGGGGGACATTTTGCTTTAAAACCTATTCACTTGCTTGCTCCTTTCTGCGCAACGTCGTGTTTAATGATTTATGAGGCGTGTGGCCAAAGGTTGACAGAACCAAACCACAGAGAAAATCGAACACAAATCCTGAGGGTGGCCTCGTCACCGGGTGGCGATCGTGATCTGATCATTTCGGGTAAAGGAACAAATTTGTAAGCAATACGCGCACTCGGAAGCTGTGCTCCTGTACTGCATGTTAAGAAGTGTTCTGGTGATGATCCAACATGATTAGGCTACTGTTTTTGGTAATGTTTGCATACAGAGTGCTGGATCAACTAGCACACGGAGAGTTTGTACCGAGCGGTTTTGGTAATGTTTGTTTGTCTGGTTAACTTCTTTTTGAACCTTTGAACCGGGTTATGCCCACCAGAACAAGGCGATACGTTTTGTGTGTAACAAACACACACACACACACACACACACACACACACACACACACACACACTCTCTCTCTCTCTCTCTCTCTCTCTCTCTCTCTCTCTCCTCTCTCTCTCTCTCTCTCTCTCTCTCTCTCTCTCTCTCTCTCTCTCTCTCTCACACACACACACACACACACACACGAAACACTATCAGACCCCGGAGAGCCGTGGGGCAGAGGGTGAGGTTACTTTGTCCTGAGGAGGCGGGTACTCACACGGCGACAGGACTGATAGAGGCACTGTGGAGATAAGTACATTTCTCATTCATTTGGCGGCAAGCGGCCAAGGGGGAGAGAACTCCTAATGGCCGTGAAATGTGCGGGCACTTTTAACATTCCATCTTCCGCTTCTGACCGTCTCAATGCACTAGGCAGCCTCCCCAACCCCCGGGGGCCAAGCGGGTGTCTTCCTGGGGCTGTGCCGTTCCGCTTGGTGTTACAGACACTGGCGAAGTTAAAAAGGAAGAATTAACTGGTTTTAAACTTTGTCCTATGGTGCGGTTGACAAGACTTTAAAATCCCGTTAGTAACTAGCTAATTAACTGGTTTTAAACTCTGTCTGTGGTGACCCTGTGCGGTTGAGAAGACTTAAAAAAATGGTTAGTAACTAGCTAATTAACCCTTTCACTGCCATAACGTCGCTTGAAAAGAACCAATAAAAGTGCGAAATGTGAAATCCTTCATCCTTTTTCGTTTCTTTTTCGCGTTAGCATGTGAAAGGATTTGCATCAAAATGCCCAATATGGAAATTAGATTTGTTACAGGACTGGAACATATACTGTTAGCAGGCGTGTGTGTGCAATTTTCAGCCCGGAAATTGTACAGTCTAGGGCAGTGAAGGGGTTAATTGGTTTTAAACATTGTCCTGTGGTGACCCTGTGCGGTTGACAAGACTTTAAAAAACAGTTAGTAACTAACTACTTAACTGGTTTTAAACGCCCAAGCAAACGCTCATGTCGCAACAAGGTGTGACAAGAATTACACGAAAGCCCGGCTGGAAATACTCTAAAATCTCCACCGCGTCCAGGTGTCCATCTACCTGTCAAAAGAATCAACGACTGCTACGACATTCCCTTCTGCAGAACACCGTGCAGACACACCTATAACGCTGAATACAGTCCTTGTATCAGCAGAATAATGAAAACATAATTGAATTCTTTACAGCGCTCAGAGCTCTGTTTCTATGTTAGAAGTTCGACTTGGTGAATAAAGAATAAAGAATTTGAGTTTGAAACCCAGTCTAAAAATTTGAAACCCAGCTCGCGTGCGTGCTTGCGTGCGCGTGTGTGTGAGCTCGTGTGTGTGGGTGTGTGGCGGTGGGGGTGTGGGTGTGGGTGGGTGTATGGGTGGGTCTGTCTGTCTGTCTGTCTGTCTGTCTGTCTGTGACAAACTTCTTTCAGGAGAGGGTTTGTTCCAGATTGTTCTTTGTTCTGCTTTGAAGTCAGTGATTGCTTTCTGTCCTGACCTCTGCCTGCCAACTCAGAGAACAAGGAGTCTTGCAGGGGTTGGCGCTGGGAGCAGATGTCTGCAAAAGATGCTTTTCTACTGCATGCACCTTTGAGTTATGTGAAGTGTCGATCTCCCCGATACGTTTGTAGTCCTCTCTGTCACATTTCTACTTGGGTTTGAACTCTTCCTGCTTTTCAGACAGAAAACGGATGATTAAATCTCTCTCTCTCTCTCTCTCTCTCTCTCTCTCTCTCTCTCTCTCTCCTCTCTCTCTCTCTCTCTCTCTCTCTCTCTCTCTCTCTCTGCTGCCGCCTGCTCTCGTTCCTGTCTATTTGCCTGTTGTCTGCCACATCACCCTGTCATTTGTCAGTGCAGAAAGAGACACATCGCGCTGTCATTGTCAGGGCAGAAAGAGACACATCACCCTATCATTTGTCAGGGCAGAAAGAGACATATCACCCTGTCATTTGTCAGGGCAGAAAGAGTCACATCTGTCATTTGTCGGGACAGAAAGAGTAACATCACCCTGTCATTTGTCAGGGCAGAAAGAGTCACATCTGTCATTTGTCAGGGCAGAAAGAGTTACATCACCCTGTCATTTGTCAGGGCAGAAAGAGTCACATCACCCTGTCATTTGTCAGGGCAGAAAGAGTTACATCACCCTGTCATTTGTCAGGGCAGAAAGAGTAACATCACCCTGTCATTTGTCAGGGCAGAAAGAGTCACATCACCCTGTCATTTGTCAGTGCAGAAAGAGTCACATCGCCCTGTCATTTGTCAGGGCAGAAAGAGTCACATCACCCTGTCATTTGTCAGGGCAGAAAGAGTCACATCACCCTGTCATTTGTCAGGGCAGAAAGAGTCACATCACCCTGTCATTTGTCAGGGCAGAAAAAGAAAAGGAAAAAAAAGACACTCTCCGCCACAATACCGCAGTCAAGTCAGCGGACCAAGAGAAAGTAATCCCATTGCCAAGGGAAGTAAGCGGGCAATGGTCTGACTAACCTCTTTAGCTTTCGTCTGGGCGGGAATTGTGCGTTCTGTATCCCTTACAACAAGTCGCTGTAGGCTGTGTCCTGGCCTATTTTGTTTGGAGTCGCTCACTTTCGGGGAAGGCGGGGAGGGGTAAAGCAGGCACTGATATCATCTTCCTAGCCATTGCCTCGCTGTGCTGGAATTGAGTTCTGGTCTGTGAGATCAGGTCTTGCAGCGTTCCGCGGTCTGAAATACGTATATTTCTCCCCACGAGTTCTGTACATCCATTTGTTTCTGAAATTATTTCCAACCTTAGTTGTTGTTGTTTTTGTTTGTTTTGTTTTGTTTTTTTGTATTTTCGGAAAACTCGTGATACGCACGTAAGTTCAAATAATTCATCTCTTCGGGTTTGCTTATAGGTGTAACCTTTGAGCGAAGAATAGACTTAATACGCACATGTAAATTCTGGATACTTATCGTTTATTGAACTAGTCACATGTAAATCCTACATATTTTTTAGGCGTTGAACTAGTCACATCTAATGTCTACAGATTTCTCACGTATTGAACAAGTTACACGAGCAGTCTACATAATTTTCACGTATTAAACTACTGAGTCACATGTAAAGTCTATTTTGAACTGTTCACATGTGAAGTCTACATAGTTCTCATTTTTTTAATTATCGACATGTAAAGTGTATAACGTATAAGTCTCATGCATTGAGCTAGTCACATCTAAAGTCTACATACTTCTCACGAATTGAACTAGTCACATGTAAGGTCTACATATTTTTCACTCCTTGAACTGCTCAAATGCAAAATCTATTTTGAACTGTTAACGTGCAAAGGCTATATACTTCTCACTTATTGAACTATTTACATGTAAAGACTATATACGTATTACGTAGTGAACTAGCCACATGTAAAGTCTATACAGTTCTCACATATTGAACTAGCCACATGTAAAGTCTACATAGTTCTCACGTGGTGAACTAGTCACATGTAAAGTCGACAGAGTTCTGACGAAGTGAACTAGTCACTGTAAAGTCTACATAGTTCTGACGTAGTGAACTAGTCTCATGTAAAGTTTACATATTTCTGACGAAGTGAACTAGTCACTGTAAAGTCTACATAGTTCTGACATAGTGAACTAGTCACATGTAAAGTTTACATAGTTCTGACGTAGTGAACT
>JABMCL010003576.1:957500-965000 GCA_018857735.1 Alviniconcha marisindica | reverse complement strand
CAAACTTACTACTGTTTGAGCACCAACGAGAAACTGCTCGTTAGCTGACAGTTTTGTGGACCCTATGGCGTAACTAAATACGGCAGGGGTTGAAGGAAGGATGTCGTAAACCAGTGCTTGGAGTGTTGGTCTGTCCATTTCTGGAGGCCACCGTGCTGACGCCATGACTGCTATGCCATTGTGACGTGCACGCAACACGGGTCGTTCTGAGAGACGCGGAGACGGTGGGTAGGCTACTGCTGTGCAAGTCGTTGACTGAGGACAAAGTACAAAGGTTTGTTGGAGACGGTGGGTAGGCTACTGCTGTGCAAGTCGTTGACTGAGGACAAAGTACAAAGGTTTGTTGGAGACGGTGGGTAGGCTACTGCTGTGCAAGTCGTTGACTGAGGACAAAGTACAAAGGTTTGTTGGAGACGGTGCAAAGTCAAGTACTTCAGTCCCAGTGTGAAGCACATTTTCGCTGAAAGCCACGCGCGTGCACTCACTCACTCACTCACTCACGCACAGACACACACACACATACACAGACGCACACACACAACATACTAACCAGACGCACAACACACCACACACAACACACACATGCGACGCACACCACGACACACAACACCACACACACACACACCACGCACACACACACAGATGACACACACACACACACACACACCACACACACACCACACACACACCACACACACACACACACACACAAGCACACACACACACACACACACACACACACACACACACACACACAACACACACACACACACACACACACACACAGCACACACACACACACACACACACACACCACACCAGCAACACCACACACCACACACACACACACACACACACACACACACACACACACAGGCACGCACGCACGCACACACACACACACACACACACACACACACACACACACACACACACACACACACACACACACCACACACCACACACACACACACAGCACGCACGCACACACACACACACACACACACACACACACACACACACACACACACACACACACACACACACACACACACACACACACACCACACACAGATGCACACACACACACACCACACACACGCACACACACACACACACACAGCGCACCACGCACACACACACACACACACACACACACACACACACACACACACACCACACACACACACACACACATGCACACGCACGCACACACGCACACCACACACGCACACACACACCACACACACACACACACAACACAGCAGCACGCACGCACACACCACACACACACACACACACACACACACACACACACACACACACACACACACACACACACACAAATACATACACACACACACACACACACACACACACACACACACACACACACACACACACACGCACACGTCAGAAAGGCAGAACGCCTACGAAACTTTGTATATTCCGACCCACAGCAGGCTTAACAGTGACGATGTTTTATAATTCTCAGTTCTCTCCAGGGAGATGTAATTTCTGCGTCCTCAGTGTCCCTCAACGGGTGCGGACAGACAGCGACAGACACGAGACACTGAGCTACAGACACGCTTAACGCTAGAAATGTGTCAAGTAACAACAAATCCCCACCGCTCTTACCCCTCCCCCCCCCCCCTCTCCTCCCCCCTCGCGCACGAGCCAGCCGTGAGCCACTCGGGGTCCGCTACCAGCAGACTAGCACGCCAGCGTTGATAAGTTTTCTCCTAGCCGTCGTGCGCCGGGTCATCTCCGGAGAGGTGCTGGCGGAAACCGGAGTCGCGGGCAGTTGGGGAGAAAGCGGGTGCTATGCCCAACGCTGCAGCGTCACTTAGGATGGAAGAGGGACACGGTGAGAGCATCTGTAACTCAGTCCGGGTTTTACGGCACATAATTATTGTCGCCCATCGCCGCATACTGTCGCTGGCGACGATATATATGTATATGGAGAGACAGACAGGCAGGCAGGCAGGCAGGCAGACAGACAGACACAGAGACACAGAAAGACAGAGAGACAGACAGAGAGACAGACAGACAGAGACAGGGAGACAGAGAGAGAGACAAAGAGAGATGCCGTTGTAGGTGTCTGCAGGGGCCGGGTGGGGGTGGTGGGGGGGGGGGGGGACAGATTTTCAATAATTGTATTTTGACAATACGATAACTTTCTTCTCTTTTTCTCAACTTTATTTCGAGGTAGAACAAAAACAAGTTTGAACCTTTGCTTACTGCAGCAATGTTGTACCTCATAAGGTGCAAGTAATCCTCGAAAAACGGGACTGAGCAGAATCAGTCAAGTCATCTCTTTGATGTAAGCATCAAAAGTGCCAACACTCAGCAAGGCCGGCAAAGTGCCGAAAAATCGTTGGATACTGACATTGCCATTTAAGCGTACAAAGTGACCGTGGACTGCGGATCGCGTGTGAGAGAGGGAGTGAGACAAAGAAAGAAAGAGAGTATCACAGCGTGTGCGTGTACGTGTGTGTGCAGGAGAGTGAATGTGTATGAGTGCGTGAGTGAATTTGTTTCACTCTTACGTCAGCTCAGAAAGTGAGTACTGACACAAAAGGGACGGGCCGCTCTCTTCCATACGCTCAAGAAACGTACTTAGCTCAGCATCAGTACTGGGGTCTCTCAGCGCCATGCACGTACGTTTTACGTGTTCAAACAAGTAATAATAATGTACATTTATCATGCGCTCATCAACGCCCTGAGCGCTCACATGATACATATTAACCTAAATATGATATTCTATACACATGCAGAGCATAGTTCTACCAAAACAATTTACATAAAGTATTATTAAAAAATAAAACAAATTAAAAAAAAAAGTAGCCGTATATTTCAATCAAAAGTTGCATGGAACTTTCAGCTTTAACGCAAATCAAGTCTAACATGTTTCTATAAATATAACGATGATCATCATGACATTACCATCATCATCGTCATCTCAAAGTTTCATTTTTTGCTCTGACGACTGCTGACAATAATATGTCTCGTGAACATCGGCATATACGGTGCCGGCGACGATATGTGCTGTGAACTTCAGGATGCATTGTCGCCGGCGACAGTATATGCCCAGCGATAAAATATGCAGCAACATCATTGCTTCAGCTCCAGATTTTGGAGTCTTCTGGAGCCACAGGCAGGTGCGTCCTGCACAATGGTGTTTATTATTATTGACTGTGGGTGTCTTTGTGACCTGCAATTTCGACCTTCCTGGTCCATTTACCTTCATTTAAAAAAAATTAAAATTAAATCCTCTCCCTCCATTTAAAATGCGTTAATTTTGGCTAATGCAGTTTCCCGTGTTGGTCTGCGAAATAAAATAGGTCACGCTGCTCATAGTCACAAGTGACTCTAGCGCGTTCCCGTGGTGAGCCATCGTTCCCGTGGTGAGCCATCGTTCCCGTGGTGAGCCATCGTTCCCGTCGTGAGCCATCTCTCCCGTGGTGAGCCATCGTTCCCGTCGTGAGCCATCGTTCCCGTGGTGAGCCATCGTTCCCGTGGTAAGCCATCTCTCCCGTGGTGAGCCATCGTTCCCGTGGTGAGTGCCTACGGAATAGAAGTAGGTACCAAAAATGTATTGTCCATTGACAGATGAATTGTTGGTTTTTAACGTTGTAACAGTGAATTAGACGAATCAGTGTCAGACAAACTTGTGATTTAGTTACTTGTGTTTTAATTTGGTGTGAAGGATTTCATGAATGTGTGATTCGTCCTGGTGTTGCTATTGACGGGACGGTATAATCTAAAAACTAACGCCAGTACTGGCAGCGAAAATGGTCAAAAATGGTTACAAACGTGCAAATGGCAAAAGTCCACTTCGACGGAATTTGGTTGTTGGTACTTCGCAGTCGGCATTCCTCAAAACCGGGAGAAAGCTCACGCAGTTACGCCATCTTTGCTAGATCGACCGAACACACTGAGATAAGTTGTTTCCCTCGTCTCCTTTCGCGTACAGTCACTATTTGATAGTTTGTTTGTTGCTTGTCGAAAGCAGGATTTACTGAAAATGTGTGCCTCGCTTTGTCTTGTCTAATTAAGCAGCGTTCAATCTCAACCTCTTGTGTATTTTGATCAGTTTAACGTTAACGCCTCCCCCCCACCCCACCCCATTCCCACCACCCCCATCTGGTGCCCACTCCTTGTAGCCTAGGATTTCGATCTCTGCCAGTACCGCGATGAGTACAACACAGAACACAACGCTGCCAGTAGCGCTACGAGTACAACACAGAACACAACGCTGCCAGTAGCGCTACGAGTACAACACAGAACACAACGCTGCCAGTAGCGCTACGAGTACAACACAGAACACAAAGCTGCCTGTACCGCTACGAGTACAACACAGAACACAACGCTGCCAGTAGCGCTACGAGTACAACACAGAACACAACGCTGCCAGTAGCGCTACGAGTACAACACAGAACACAACGCTGCCAGTAGCGCTACGAGTACAACACAGAACACAACGCTGCCAGTAGCGCTACGAGTACAACACAGAACACAAAGCTGCCTGTACCGCTACGAGTACAACACAGAACACAACGCTGCCAGTAGCGCTACGAGTACAACACAGAACACAACGCTGCCAGTAGCGCTACGAGTACAACACAGAACACAACGCTGCGGTTGGGTGGATATTCACAACACGCCGTGTAAAGCTACAGTCACTCATTCAGAGACGCATACGACTAGAACGCAAAAGCAGAAAATAGCGGTGTGGTTGCCATTTTGAAGCGCTTAGGGTGTGTATAGATACATATAGAATGTATGGGGTTTTTTGCGATTGTAAATATTTCTCTTCTTCTTCATATCCATTTTCTTATCGCCTTAATATAATCATACTGGTTGACTGGGCGGGATTTTTTTTTACTTATTTACTTATTTGCCATTTTCTCTCAGCTTTTCAAACGTAGGGAGGTGTAGGTGTTTCACGTGAAGACTTTTGACGCTTGATGACAGTTGTTCCGCTTGGTGAGCTGCCCGCTGGGGTTTAGCTGGCGTCACCAACAATAGCAGCTAACTAACTAAGCATCCCGCCCATGGAGATCATTCCCGGCACAGCCAGTCGTCTCGGCCACTGACCAGCCAGGCAATTAGCGGCCATTGTCCGAGCCCCAGTCGCTCCGTGTGGCTCCAGAAAGACCCTTGTGACGGACAACACGCTCGTCTGCTCAAACGGAGATGAAGCAGGTGGAAGGAAGAGGGGGGGGGGGGGACGAGGGGGGAGAGGGATGTCACTTCATAAAAGAGACAGAGATAGCTGAAAAATAACGTCTGGTCAAACGGAGAGGAAGAGGTGGGGCGGGCGGAGGGGGGGGGGGGGGGGGGGGCATTTCATAAAAGAGACAGAGATAGCTGAAAAATAACCAGAGCTCAGGAGCTGTGTGAAAGTCGAGGTGGACGTCCTGGGCTCCCGTCCCTAATAAGCCTACGGTTTCTGTGGACGTAAAGCAATACTTGAACCAACATGAAAAATAACGTCTGGTCAAACGAAGAGGAAGAGGTGGGGCGGGAGGGGGTTGGGGAGGGTGCACTTCATAAAAGAGACAGATATAGTTGAAAAATAACGTCTGGTCAAACGGAGAGGAAGCAGGTTGGAGGAAGTGGTGGGGCGGGGGTGGGGCGGGGGGGGGGGGGGGGGGGGGGGGGGGGGGGGGGGGGGGGGGGGGGGGGGTACTTTACAAAAGAGACAGATATACTGAAAAATAACGTCTGGTCAGCTGCAGGGGTCGTTTCAGGACGAAACTAACCGCAGGAAATGACAGGAAAAGTCTGCTTCGCTGTGCGGGTCCCGAAACGCCATCTGTTTGGAGAGGAACTGAGCAAAAATGCAGTGGAATGAACCGTGAGGGAGAATTTGGGAAGCCAGAGTTCCTGTCAGTGAGCGAAACAGGGAGAGACATATTGTGCCCGACTCCAACTATTTTCGTTTCAGTGTTGCTTTACGTCCACAGAAACCATCAGGCTTATTGGGGACGAATAAACTCCAGGTCAAAACGAGGTGACATTTTATAGCTGCGTTTTATCGGTACGAAGGACTTGGTTTCTGCATTCATGGTGTCCCATTACAAGCGACACCCCGTGAGAAGTTCCGTAACGGACACACAGAATGCCTCCGAAACGACCACAGAGAAGGGGTAAAAACCGATACGGCACGACAGGCCGAACAAACGCAGAGTAATGCCGTGGCGATGATAACGACCATAATGAGGATGACGACTGAATGAATGAACGAGAACATGAACCAAGACGAACAAGAAAGAACAACGGCAACAACAGCAATAGAGCAGCAACGACAAAGGACAGAAAACTACCGGCAATAGCTGGAACAACAACAAATGACAGAAGACCATCAGCAACAATCGGAATAGCAGCAACCACAGCAGCAGCAACGACACTTAACAGACATTCTTCAAAAAGATTGCCTGCACCCGCCGTTTGGCCCAGCGCGACCTTTGGAAAACCAGCAAGAAAAAAGCAAGAAAAAAAGCTGCGTGACAACACTAACTAGGCTTTTGTTTAAACTATTAGTGCAGATGAGAGTTTGACACGTCATTTCGCTTCTAGGACGTGCACAGCAATTAGCCTGGGCCTCCCAAACCACCTCGAAAAGCAGCCGAGTCCGAATGGCATGTGAAGTGTTCACGCAGGGAGGACGCCGTGACAAGAACGAGGGGGGACGGCCGACGCAGCCCTGGGGGACTCGGCAAGCCCGGGGCTGGAAACGAGGCTGTCTCTGCCGTTATCGGAGGGAGCATCTATTCCCAGCTGTCGGAGGCTGCGCAGTTCGCGGCTGTAACCACATCCCCAGCTGGACTGAGATGCTGACGAGATGCTGCTTCCCTTGGAGACGTGTCGGTGGTAAGGGGTTGATGGGACTGTGACAGGAGTTTCGTTTCTCTCGCAGCCACCGAACGTTGGGGTCGTCTCGGCAATCACGGACCGCCTTATTTTAACGGATGACGGGGGTACCGCGAGTGAACTGTGATTGATTTTAAGCTGTTTGTCTCATATTTCAGCCTCAGGTTTACCGTTTCGTCTAGCTGCTGCCAATATTTGAATATTTGGAGCAGCGAGTTTATCTGTACAGAAAAAGAAGACTGTTTGTAAGAATCGTCTAGTATTATAAACTAACGATGACCGCCTGGAGGAGAGAGGCGCAGAAAGAGGAAACGCTGGACGGTCTACCCTCAAAGGACGGGATAGACCAATACTGAAACTGTTTCAGTGGCAACGATGGGAAAGCTTCCCAGACGGGTGAATGCGTATGGGTTTTCCCGAGCGTCTGCATGCCATCTTGAGCTCAACTGTAAGGACTTGATCACTGCCTGTATGCTTCTTCTTAGACTTGCACAGTTCAAGATATCCACCCTTTTAAAAGAATCTCAAACAAGGATGACCGCTGGCGTTTTAAAACAACATCCAAGCATATTATAGGTTAGAAAAAACGCTGTTTTAATATGGCAGATTTTCGGGGTAAGC
>JABMCL010003576.1:945000-947500 GCA_018857735.1 Alviniconcha marisindica | reverse complement strand
TGGGTTTTCACCTATAAAAGTGTGGTCGTTTTGATAAATTAAGATTTCCTTACCTTGACCAGGTCATGTTTACCCAAATCAAAATGTCGGCAGTATGACACATCTGATGCTATTCTAGTGATCTCAGAAATTACTAACTTTACGATGAATATTTTTTTTAAATTCACGTTGCAATGAATACTGAGGAGTTGATGTCACTCATTTAATGACCGTTTATATATATCATATACTGTTGTAGCGACTTTGGTTTTGAGGGTTTCTTTAACACTAACATAAAATGAAGTCTCATAATTTCTAACAGACTTTTACTACTATGATGGTCCAGGGCCGATTTCTTTCGAATTTGGAGGGCTATGACTACTGTGCAGTCATCGTAAATGGTATATTGTGTTCTTTGGCGTGGTGTTTTAACTGACTGTTGCTCCACGGGTTGTTTTCTGGCCTCTCATTCGGTATTAATCACTAGCAGGCCACATGTGTCACGGCCTCTGGCACGGTGATTTCACTCGTAAACAGGTGGTCAACAGGCTGAAGGTCCCCAGGGGTCTCTTCTTGCACGCTATTGTTTCGTCGATAGAGTGAACCCCCAAGGGAGGGTTCCGAGGTAATTCAACGTAACAAAAAACTACCTGCTTACCTGCTTTACAAAGACGTGACTTGTTTGTGTCACGGCCTCTGGAAGGGTGAATTTACTTGTGATCGTAAACAGGTTCAAGATCGCCAAGGTCTGTCCACACTGTTGTTGAGTCGTAGGAGTGAACTTCCATGGATGGGGATGGGGAGGGAGACGGGGGTCCGCGGTGGTTTACCGTACGAACAACGTCATGCTTTACAAAGCCACCACAAGCCACACTGGTTTTGTTTCTTTGTTTTGTTGTTGTTGTTGTGTTTGTTGTGTTTGTTGTTGTTTTTTGTTGCTTTTTTTAATTGTTTGTTGTTGTTGTTGCTGTCATTGTTGTTGTTTTTGTTGTTTGTTGTGTTTTTTGCTTTTTCTTTTTGTTTGTTTTTGTTTTGGGGGGAAGGGGTTTGTGTTGTTTTCGTTGCTTTGTTTGTCACATAGTATATTGCAATACAAATACCACAAGTACGTTTAACAGTATGCAAGAAATAAGACTAATACAAAAGCAACCTGCTAAATGACTGAACGACATTTATAGGGAATCAAACAGACATACTGACACGAGCAGAGAGAGTGACGGAGGTGGGGGTGGGGGAGGGAGTGCACGGGAGAGGTTTCAGGATGTGTTAGTCCGACGTGAGAAGTTTAAAAAAAAAAAATACGGGTCGGGTGTGAGCTTTTGTCAAAATTGAGTGTTGAACCTACGTCGGTGGTAAAAATCTCCCCAAAAAAAAGACCGAGGCTGAAATATGAGGAAAATTTTAGACTCATCTTGTCTTAATTCTTTTCTTTTGAATACTCTTTTCCTTGTCCTGCACACCCTTTGCCGTCTGTTTAGTTCACCCAGGACACAATCTCCATCAGAGCATTAAACATTCAACCGATGGAAATGCGCGATAAGGAAATATCATAATCTTCGTGACTACCATCTCTCTCTCTCTCTCTCTCTCTCTCTCTCTCTCTCTCTCTCTCCTCTCTCTCTCTCTCTCTCTCTCTCTCTCTCTCTCTCTCTCTTATTTTTTTTACATATTTTTGATCGATAGATGGACGGAAGGGACATGGTGAGTGAGGGAGATGGGGGCAGGGGGCGGCATTCTGACCAGAACAGCACGAACCTCATACACCTAGTGCAGGCGAGCAGTAAAACGTTGGAGACTCCGTCTCGCAAAGAGCTGACACGTATGGCGTTCGTCGGCAGTGTCTGCGGTCAGCTGAGCGGCCTGCCCACCCCGTGGTCCGGCAGACAGGATAATGGAGACGTAAGTGGACGTCTGTTCTGATGGATGGGGCACGGCAGCGGGCCTGGTCGGGATGCATCATGTCCGGAGGGTCCAGACCGTCCAGATGGACGCGGTGCGGTCGGGTTGCAGGACAGAGGGCGTAGAACATGAGCACCAACGTCATTGTGGCGAAAACGTATCGTGGTGAATGTCATGGTTTCTTTCTTTCTCTCTCTTCTGTGTCTTTTTCCTTAGTCCTTTTTCCCCTCTCGGGTGGGGAAGAGAGACAGAGTTGGGAGGGAAGATGCGTGGTTGGGATTGTGGGGGCGTGGTGGGGGGGAGGGGGGGTATGGTGGTGGGGGGGGGGGGGTCGTAGCAGTGATCGATCGAACGTGCGCCTGTCTGTCCTCGTTCACTGATTTATTAACAACAAGGAATAGACGTTCGACCTGAACACACAACTAGAAAATAGATTGCCCCCCTCCCCTTTCTCTTTCCATCCCCTTTTATCCCCCTCCCCAGCTCCCCCCCCCCCCCCTCTCTCTCTGTCTCTGTCTCTGTCTGTCTGTCTTCTGTCTGTCTGTCTGTCTGTCTGTCTGTCTGTCTGTCTCTCTCTCTCTCTCTCTCTTCTCTCTCTCTCTCTCTCTCTCTCTCTCTCTCT
>JABMCL010003576.1:930000-935000 GCA_018857735.1 Alviniconcha marisindica | reverse complement strand
TGTGTGTGTGTGTGTGTGTGTGTGGTGTGCATATATATAAGATGGGAATATATACATACCCCCTCCCTTTCTGTGAGTCTCATCGCCAGACGGGTGGGGGGAAGGGGGGGGGGGTACATGTAAGTATGGCACTGCGCACAAGCCCCAGGTACTGTGTGATCTGTAATTCCACGGTGAAGCCAACACCCGCCACCCAGCCAATTACCTACCTAGGACTTTACCACGTAGCGAACTGGACAGCGCCCCGACGAGCACTCCTGTCAGCAAGTTTCTCCCAGCAAATCGACACCCGGGAAATTGCCACCCGAAGCAACTGCCGTGCTGGACCAACTAGTCGTGCAAAACGCTAGCCACGGAGCGGAGTCGTCTCTCGCGTTCTCTGCTATAACGTCTTCACCTCAACCGCCAGGTCTGCGACTGAGCTGGAAAAAGCCGAGACCGCGAAACCAACACGCCTTGCTTGGAACCAGCGCGTGGAGAGAGAGAGAGAGAGAGAGAGAGAGAGAGAGAGAGAGAGAGAGAGAGAGAGAGAGAGAGAGAGAGCTCAGCTGGTCCCAGACAGAAGCGGCGTTAGGGAATATTCTGCCAGAGACTTGCTGCTACGAAACTGCGGCTGAATGATCCGGCGACGGCTGTATGATCGGTTGCTCAGCTTAGTGGCTCCGTCAGTCTCTAGACACGGTGTCGTCTGCCGCTACTGTAGGGCCACGGCACAGCTGCTTTAAGAGGCTGGCACAGGTTTCGGCTTTTGGACACAGGTGATCGGTTAGGACATTGTCGCCCCTTCCTGCTGCTGCTGGTGCTGCCGTGTCTTTTTCTTCGTCCCCGTAGTCGTCGTCATCGTCGTCTTTTTCAGTCATTAATCGTTTTTTTCGTTGATGGTGATTGCTGAGGTGTTCTGATCTTCGTCGCGGCGGTAGAAGTGTCGGTAAGTTTGGATTGTTTAATGACCGCTGTCCTTTTTCTTCTGCCTCTTTTCTATACGGATTTGTTTGTTTCTTTGTTGGTTGGTTGGTTTGTTGAGGGAGTGGTGGGGGGGGGGGCGTAATGGATTGTTTTCGTTTTTTGTTGTTGTTTTGTTTGGGTTATTTGTTTGTTTGTTTGTTTTTTGTTGTTGTTTTGGGGGTCTTTATTTCACGATTTCTTTTTTCTTTCTTTTTTACCGTTTTCTGTTTTTCCGCCTTACATGTTTTGCCGTCAGTGTGTGTGTGTGTGCGTGCATGCGTGTTTGTGTGTGTGTGTGTGTGTGTGTGCGTATGTGTGTGTGTGCGTGTGTGCGTGCGTGCGTGCGTGCGTGCGTGCGTGCGTGCGTGCGTGCGTGCGTGCGTGCGTGCGTGCGTGTGTGTGTGTGTGTGTGTGTGTGTGTGTGTTCGTATGTGATTACAGTGGCCGCAAACATGTTAGTGGCTGTTTACAGTGTTTTGTTTGTTGTTTTTGTTTGTTGTTGTTGTTGTTGTCTTATGTAATTAATTCTGTTTACGAATATAAACGTGTGTGTGTGGACTTAAAATTAACGTTATGATACAGTTGGTGTTTTGTTTTCTTGCTTTTTTTGTTTGTTTTCATCTCGGTGCCGCCAGTCCTGAACTAAGTTCTAGGCGCTTAACTATAATATCTGTTATATCAAAATGTACAGACACAAGCTCTATCCAAACGTATCATGAATACACAATTCTCTCTCTCTGTCTGTCTGTCGTCTGTCTGTCTGTCTGTCTGTCTGTCTGTCTGTCTGTCTCTCTCTCTCTCTCTCTCTCTCTCTCTCTCTCTCTCTCTCTCTCTCTCTCTCTCTCTCTCTCTCTCTCTCTCTCTCTCTCTCTCTCTCTCTCTCTCTATCTCTCTCTCTCTCTCTCTCTCTCTCGGCAGTGGCACTCTTAGAGTCATCCTCGTTGTTATTAAATTTAGACACTGGAAAAAGCCGTTCATGCACTGCGAGTTCTGGTTCATCGTGGACTCTAAAGGGCCACGTGGCAAGGTTGAAATCTTTCACTTTTTTCAGTGCAAAACCGGCAGCGTCATTTCTGTTGTTGACTGAAAGTGCTGTCTTTCCGCTCCTGCCGCAGAGGTCTGTTTAGAACAGTGTCGTTTAGTCTGTGTAAGCCAAGCTCCACTTTAAAAGTGTTCCGGTAAACGGGCAATTTCCGGTAAAAGCCGTCCTACATTACGGCATTTACGACAGGTTTGTCTGATTAGGGGTTTTAAGTTATTAAAGTTGTTTATTGGTTTGTGGTTAACTAAAATGCATAAGCCTAAATGCATATTACTGTGGCTGCTTCCGTGAAATTTTTCTCTCCATCCCCCTCCGTTTGTTTTCATTTTTTTTTTTTTTTTTTGCCGCGACTATTTCAAAGTGTTTCAGTAAGGACCAGTTAACTATTGATTTAGTTCACTATTACTTAGTTAGAAGGCAAGGTTGCCTATGTTTACAACCTCAGAACAATCTGACCGTCGAAATTGCAACAAGCCGGTTTCAGTGTTTCTTCTTCTTCTTCTTCTTCTTCTTCTTCTTCTTCTTCTTCTTCAATTTCTTCTTCTTCTTCTTCTGTGACTTTGTGTTTCGTGCTGCACGTGTTTAATCCACTTTACTTCCGGGATTTAAAAAAATCGTTTTCGGGTTTGTCCTACTCTGTGGCTAAGAACAAATGACTGACTTGTTTGCTTTGCTACTCGTTTTTCTTCAGGGTTTAGTATGTTAGGCCAATAAACAACAACAGTTAAACATAAACAAACTTTGATGAGAGCCGGTTTGGCCTAGCGGTAAGGCGAAAGGCTGGTAAGCGGAAGGACCTCGGTTCGATACCGCTTCGGCTCTCCTTTCTCTTCAAAAGTTGTGGTTTGTGGACACGGTCTTGTGACTTTGTCCCTCACAGTTAATGAAACATTAAAATGGCTCTTATCGCTGCCCATCTTAATGTAGGTCACTCTGGTGGTGACAGTGTAGCGATAGGTATACTCCCCCTCTTTCCCCACCTCCATACCTCCTTCCCCCCATTCTCCCCGTCCCTAATAAGCCTTATGGTTTCTGTGGACGTTAAGCACCATGTTGACTTACTTACTTACATAAACATGGCGTTCGTTTACGGGTACATAGACACAAAACGGCACAGTACATAACGTTTATACTTGGACCTCAACAGATTGTTCAGGATAGAAATTAACAGATTATTACGAGTACAAATAGGTGTTATTGCGGATATAAATACACATTTTTACGTGTATGTAGATTGTTATTGACACACGGCCGTTTTACGGGTACGTTAACTAAACTTAACGGTACCCGGAAAGGTTATTGCGAAAACGCTCTCTCTCTCTCTCTCTCTCTCTCTCTCTCTCTCTCTCTCTCTCTCTCTCTCTCTCTCTCTCTCTCTCTCTCTCCGACTGCTTGCGAGACTGCCTTCTTTTTTCCCCCCCTTTCCCCTACTCTTCTTTATAAGATAAGCATTGACTGCTTTTCTTTTCTTTTCCAATACTGGTCATATGAACTGATCAGATGTTCTGCTGCCTTATTTACTGGTTGTATGCTCATAATGTATAACTGAGTGATGTATGCATGTGTGCATCTGGCGCTGTGAATACGCTATGTTTTGTGTGGACATTTTCATGTATAATGTTTCACTCACTCATTTCATGCCTATATGTATATGAATATATGCCTGTAATTTTATATTTATTCAGCAATAGCTTAGCAAGGACTAGTTGTTAGACAGGTTTTTGACTGAACCTAAACCACAATCCTTGTAAAATAAAGTTTTCGAGTTCGAGTTCGAGTTCTCTCTCTCTCTCACACATTCATATTTCCTTCTTTCCTTCTCTTCTTTGTCTTTCATTCTGTCACTCCTCCATCTTTTTGTTCTTTCTTCCATTTTTTTTTAATTCTGTTACTTTCTGTTTCTCTTTTTATCTTCTTCTTAAACGCTTTTTTATTTCTCACATGCTCTTTCTCTAAATCTTAGAGAGAGAGAGGGAGAGAGACACAGGAGAGAGAGAGAGAGAGAGAGAGAGAGAGAGAGAGAGAGAGAGAGAGAATCAGTCACAGTAAACGAATACAGTCTCCTCTAGATCTCATTTAAATTTTGATAGCATTCAGCATTTTCGGTTAACGATGATGATAAAATGTTAAAAAGAAGAAAGTCCAAAATTTCGCCCTCACTGGGGGCTTCTCCTGTTTTTTGTTCTGATCATGGATTGGGTGTCTTTTGTAACATTGAGGCCTTTGGACATGGCCTCAAGGTTGCATTGCCACACTGCTCTCTCTCTCTCTCTCTCTCTCTCTCTCTCTCTCTCTCTCTCTCTCTCTCTCTCTCTCTCTCTCTCTCTCTCTCTCTCTCTCTCTCTCCTGAGGGGGAAACTTTCATCAGAACCTGCAGATGGCTTGAGGTGCTGTGGCTGGGGTGTTCTACCGCTTGGACATAATGGGCCACACTACATTTGCTCACTCCCTTGAGTTTCGCCACCCGTTTAAGGTTAACCCATCTAAGGTTTCAATTTTTACATACACACTACGAAAATAGGTTTATGTGACTGTGATGGGGGTGGCTTGTTTTAGTGTGCATGGTTCCTAAATCGGATCCGGATGTGCAGGTTTACTCGCACCCGCCTTTGCGAACTGCAAAACGTTACGCCATGTCGTGTGTGTGTGAAAGGGTGGGTGGGGATGCGGGGGGTGGGGGGGGGTGATAGCTTGCATTGCATGAATGAGATTGTTTCATTGTTGAATTTAACTTTATTTATAACTTTTATACGTGGTTAATTGTAATGTTTTGTCTGTTTGTTAACCCACTGTATGAATAGAACCGTCACCAAAACAAATTCCTGTGTACATCTAAGTGTCACTGGCGAATAAATATCCTTGTATCCTTTTAGTTGATCCAGCGTAGAATGCGTCTTTGCGGATTTTGTATCGGATGAAATACACTACATTCGGAGCTGAACATGACCGATGTACCCGGGCTTTTTATTTTCTCTGATCCCTTTCAAATGAAACGTCGGTGGCTTCAACGGAC